>CAUZXS010001528.1:0-92500 GCA_963585895.1 Sepioteuthis lessoniana
CCAAAAACTGTTTATTTGTATAAAAATGGGTTTGGTATAAGCTATCAAATCTATATCATCCTTCTCTCTCTCTCTCGCTCTCTCTCTCTCTCTCTCTCTCTCTCTCTCTCTCTCTCTCTCTCTCTCTCCATCTCTATCATCCACCGCTCTTGCCTGGTCTTCAAAGCCGCATCTTGTGCCCGTTCAGAGCTGATGTATGTACTAATATATATATATTATATATATATATATGTGTGTGTATGTGTATGTGTGTGTGTGTGTGTGTGTGTGTGTGTGTGTGTGTGTGTGTGTGTGTGTGTGTGTGTGTGTGTGTGTATTAGATTTCATATATTTAATGCATGGAAGTTAGTCTGCGACCTTAGGTTTCATGAAGTTTTATAAACTCTTTTGTTATCTGCCTGATGATCGTTGTTTTTAAAACTTCATGAAACCTAAGGTCGCTGACAAACTTCCATGGCATTAAATATATAAAATCTAATATATATTAATTTAATACAATTATATAATAGCTCTATCACAGATATTGAGCACTTTCCAAATTATATCACACTTGGTTCGCTACAAACCCACAAAGTGAATTAGTGACAACCAACACTGTTACAGTATATATATATATATATATATATATATGTGTGTGTGTGTGTGTGTGTGTGTGTGTGTGTGTGTGTGTGTGTGTGTGTGTTATACCAATTTCTATACCTCTGGCAATGTAAAAAAGCGATTATGCAACTTGTAAATAAAAAGATATTTCACTTATAAATACCAAGAAAAAAAAGGAATAAATAGAAGAGACTAAAAACAACTGTACTGCTTAAAAATAATCACCCAGCACCGCACTATCTACCCAAAAGAAAAAACACCGACAAAGTTACCGAAATTAATTCGTAAAAGCAGAACAAAACTAGAATACTTAAAAGTGCCAGAAACTACCGACCTGACCGTCAGAATTATCCTGAAGATCCGTTCGGTGAAACCGAGGTAGATAGTTTCTGGCTCGTTTAGATTTGGTTTGGTTTGATTTGGCTTTCTGGCATATTAACCATTATAGGTTATTTAATGCCAAATCCTTTATATATATATATATATATATATATATATATATATATATATATATATATAATTTCTAAACACATTTTGTTGATAACATTTTTAAAGGAGCCTGAGCTCATCTTTTTTCACTCAGTTAAATGGTTTCACTAATTTCTATCAAATACGAATAACTATATTTACAATTAAGTATTTGTTTACACACAGTTAAATGTCTTCAAGTATTGCTATGTATCACTAACAATTCAATTAAACATCAATCATTTCTTTACACAATTGAATAATCAAATAGTCTATTTCAAACAATTCGGTATAGCATACGTACACAGATTTTATTTTATTTTCACACAATTAAATGATCAAACAATTCTATTTCAAACAATTCAATTTAGCATTAGTACACACTTAAAAAAAAACAGGTCTATTTAACCCATAGATAGGACCTTATCAAGTGCTGCCACTCCAGGCTAGAGTGGACCTGGGAGCGATGGCAATAAAGGGGTACTCTGCATTTCCCAAAGATCGTGCATTATTGGAGCCCCATCATCTGATATGGTCATATCTATGGTTTAAATGGAGCTGGGTTCTTTTTACTTTTAAACTGTGTACTTATGCTCAACTGAATTGTTTGATATAGAATTGTTTAATGTCACAGCAGGACACTTGTTGGGGGAGTCTTACCCCTCCTCAGAGATGCAGTCAGTGTATTCTGCAGCCCCAAACTCTTTTAGGTATATATATATATATATATATATATATATATATATATATATATATATATATATCACTCTGGCTTCTTTTTGATAGTTTTGTCGAAAAGAAGATCATAAGTATTGGTTCCATTTCAATTCTTTTTAATTAAATTATTTCCATGTTTTGTATCTCAATTCTCTCTCCAATTTTTATGTGATTAAACACCCTCTTTATGTTTTTCTTTTGTCTTCTTTTTATATCTTCTTCTTCTTCTTCTTCTTCTTCTTCTTCTTCTTCTTCTTCTTCTTCTTCTTCTTCTTCTTCATTCGTTTTTTTTTTTCAGTTCACTCCTTTTTTTCTTTTTACACAGCTTAACATTGTTCATGTCAACCACATAAGATATTTCCTGAAAATATTTCTTTCATTCAATTTAAATTATAATGAATAAGAGTCACAGTAATCAATCCCCTCAAAAATTCAAATGACGGTCAATCTTCAGAAATAGAAATTTTTTTTTTCAAATTTAACGACAAAAGAAACAGGCGACCCTTTTCTCTCGCAGAGAAACTTGAGATTTATTTTAAGAGAAAAGAGTCTTTCTCGCAATATTCATTTAACCAATTTTTTTTTAAACAACCGATGTCATTATCTCATGGTTTCTTTCTTTTTATTTATTTATCTATTTATTTATTCATTAATTTATTTATTTATTTTATTTCTGCAACCCATTTAGTTGGGTAACCTCACCCAGTTGTAAATCAACCGTTAACATACGTCACTACATCTGGGGTCTCTTACGTCAGATAAAAGTGTGTGCTACGTCATCAGTAGGGAGTGACGAATGCACCCTGAAAAGGGTTTGGGGAGATTTTCCATTGAGTAATGGCTAAAGTGCTGAACTACGACCTCGAAGTTAGCAAGTTCGAACTGTAGTCGCTCTATCTTTCAGACATATAACCTTGAGAAAGGTATGAACCCTCTTATCCTCCAAACTATGGGTTGAATAGTATCACAGCTGTTCTTTAACAAAGTTGGCTTTGACATTAAGCAAACCTCGAAAGTTGATATGCCATTAAAGTAAACAAAATAATAAACGAACAGCAAGAGGGTTTTCTTTTTTCTTTTTTCTATCATGAGAAAATGAACTTAAAAAGTTTTTTTTTCTTTGGTCTCATCTTCATTTTCTCTTTTTTTGTCTTCTCTTTTTCTTTCTCCTTTTCTTTCTTAGTTCCATTTTCTTTATTTCTTTTTTCTTTCTTTTTCTCTTTCTATTTTTTCTTTTTCCCCTTTTTGTTCCTTTTTTCGCCTTTTCTTTCTTTTTTCATTCTTTTACTTTTTATATTTTCTTACCTTTTTCCCTTTCTTTCCATTTTTCTTTTTCTTTCTTCTTCCTCTTTTTTCTCTTTTCCTTTTCATTTATTTTTCTTCTTTTATTGCTTTTTCCGATTTTCTTTCTTTTTTCTTTACCTTTTTTCCGATTTTCTTTTTTTTTTCCCCTTTTTTCTATTTTTTCATTCTTTTTCTTTCTTTTTCTTTTTCTTTTTCTTTTTCCATCTTTCTTTTTCATTTTCTTTTTTTCCCTTTTTCTTTATCTCCTTTTTCCTTTTTCTTCTCTTTTCCGTTTCTTTCTTTTTCTATTTTCTCTCTTTCCTTTATCTCTTTTTATTTTTCATTATTTTATTTCTTTTTCATTTTCTTTCTTTCTTTTTTCCTTTACTTCTCTATCTTTTTCTTTTTTCTTTTTTTTCTTTTTTTTTTTTCTCTTATATGTTTTCGTCAATCCAATCTATTTCCTTTTACTAAGTTAAACGCCACTGGAATTTGACACCTATTGAGTAGAAAACTTACAACGCTTGCGAAATAGTCTGTGAGAAACTATTGAAATAATTGTGCTACAGAAGTTCCAATACGTCATTATTTTTTTTTTCTATTCTTGAATTTTTCAATGTTAAGCTTTTTTGCACATAGTTTCCTTCTTTTTTTTTTTTCAACACTTTTACTTCTTTTTGAGATTTTGTTTCTTTTTTCAACAGATTCATATTAAGATATGATATGGCCAGCCTTGAACTTTCTTCAAATCTATAATACTCTCATCTCAACTATACGGAGGCGGAGGTTCCCAATTCGCCAATGATTATTTGAACGGCTTTCTTCTCCCGTTTTAATTTCTTAATTTCTTGGGTGCAGTGCTGGTGATTTTCCTGTTTTTTATTTGCTTCGGCTTCTTTGTTTAATGGTATATCAACTTTCGTGTGTTATTTAATGCCAAAGCCATCATTGCAGAACATTAGTAATACTATTTAATCCATAGCTGAGGGGATAAGAGGATTCATATCTTTTCCCCCAAGGGAATTAGTCAAAAAGTGAACCTAATAGCGTCAATAGAGTTCGAACTCGCTTTCTTTTTCGTTTTCTTTTAAATGAATCCCGTTGTCTAGCAGAACAGTCATATACACCATTTTTCAGAATCCCTTTTCTTTGTTCACAACAACTAGATCTTCAATTTTTCGGGGATACAATGGATTGTTCAGATCTGAAAATCCAAGAATATTCTTCGTACCGACCAAATCCAGTTTTTTTTTTTTTTTTGTTTCGATAGGATGGATTGTCTTTGATTATTCTACACACGTACCAGATCCTGTTTTTTTGTTTCATTATTGTTTACTCCTTGAGAGTTTTTCACATCAGCATTAGCTGATGGTCTTTCACTGGAGTTTGAGTGACAGCAAGTCTCCTCCAGTATCCAGGACTCTTCTTGGTATTCTGGTCCTTCTCCATAATGCTGTAGTTTGGATGGTCTTCACTCGTCCGCCAACTTCCAAGTCCTCCAGTCCCTTTAATAATCCTTTAGATACTGTACCAAAAGCTCCAATCACAATTGGTATAATTGTCACCTTCGTGTTCCACAGTTTTTTCAATTCTCTAGCAAGGTCGAGGTATTTATTTTTCTTTTCATATTCTTTCAGTTTTATTGTGGTCAGCCGGAACAGCAAAGTCGACAATTTTGCAAATTCTCTTTATTATCATTATCATTATTATTATTGAATAAAAAGCACTATCTGCGTATAAATGATAGAGAGCATTCTATGTATGTACGAAATCATGTCTTCTTCTTTTAATATTATTCTTAGTAGATATTAATTGCAAAGCTCGTACATTATACATTAAAATGATTTGATCAAAATTCAGCTAATAACTATCTTCTCGTCTATGCTCATATAATTCCTTATTTTGCAAAAAAAAGTTGTTTTCACAGTTTCAACCGTAATTATCGTTCTTACCCTATCGTTTGCATCTTTCTGTCTCTTTAAAGATGATATTTTCCCATGTTTTCATTATTTTTTCCTGTAATACTATTAGTTATCATACATTTATTCTGGTTTGCAATGATTAGAGATGCCGTTTATCTTTTTAGATATCCGCTACGCAACCATGCCAAAGTATTTTCATCCTTGATAGTTGCTATACTAAATACAATTAATGGCGTAATTTCTTTTCTTTTCTTTTGTTTCACATCCCGTTGAGTTTTTTCAACGTGTCTTTTTGTCAAAGGTTTTTATATTAACAAATGGTTGGCTCGATCCGTCTCAACACTGTTGGGATTGGAAAGCCTGATGCATCGCCTTGAATTTCATGATCCGTCTTGACATTAAGTAAACTGCCTCTCTTTCCAACCCAGGAAGGGTTCAGTTTATTTCTTTATCATATTTACCCAATCCCTCCGCTCGGGCAGGATATGACACAAGGTCAATTCTTAATTCAGAGTTTTTCCCTACTCCTAGACTAGTTGCCTCACCAAGGCTGAAGAACCTACTATTTACCCATAGCTGGAGGGAGAATAATTGGATTCATACCTTTCCCAAGGGTATTAGTGCTATGTGAAATGCAATGAGTCTCGTCCAGGATTTGAACTCGTGTCGCGACGATAACCATTACACCACGGGCACCTCCTCAGTTTACTTCTTTATAGAAATCTTTTTATTTTTCTTTGTTTGCTTGTTTACTTTATTGGAACCATCTGCATGTGGAGTCTCTCTGTAGCCAGAATTTCTTTTTCGCAGAAGGACCTACTCAACTTTCGGATAATTAAGAGAAATAAATTCAACAATTAAAATTCACTCGACTGACCAATCAGAAGTTTTCTCACTTCATTTTAAGAAACTGGAAAATCCGCTTCTCTGATCAACCTGTTTTCTTAACGGTGATATACATATCCTCTTCAATATCATGTCGTGCTGCTAGCACGGATTTCCCTGACTCTCTCTTGCCATTCGTCTTTATCTTCCGGCAGGTCTTCTAGACTACATCCTATGTCCGTACAGAATTGTGGTGGATAAGTTCTTGTTGGTCGTCCAACACTTCCGTATCCGCGTGAAAGGGTCCATAAGAGATCGCTCATGAGTTCGTCTTTACTTCTCCAGCAGTTTCCTGCATGTCTTGTTCGTCTTATTTGGGTGGTTTTAGAGATGGGAGGTAGGTGGCCGTACAACTGCTGTTTTATCGGATGTTGCTTCCAGGATTCAATAATGAAGATATATATATATATATGTGTGTGTGTGTGTGCAAGAATAAGGAAGAAAGCATGGATTAAGTCGTAACCGTTATCTTTGTTGGGAATAGACTCGGCGACACGTGTTCAAATCTTGGACGATGTTATTTTAAATAATACCCTTGGGAAAGGAATGAATCCAACTCTTCTCCCCCTGCTACGAGTAGATAGTTGGGAAAATTGGGCTCTTTAACCTTGGTTTGACGACTCGTTCAGGAAAAGGAAAATTCTGAATTCAAACCAATTGTACTCAGCTTAAAAATTGACCTTATGTTGCATCTTACTCATAGCGGAGATGTTTGGAAAAGACAAACAAAAATTTCATTAAGACAATAATTTTTAAATTACGTTATTCTTTTAATAAATATATTTCTTTTTAAAGTAAATAATCGATGCAAATACGTAATTGGTTGATTCATAATCCATGCTTTCTTCATAATTCTTTCGGTTAATTTTTTTTGTCAAATGTTGTACATTTCAAACGTTTTATGACTTCTTTTCTTCCGGGCGAATTATTGTTATTCAAAGGAAGGAAGGAAGGAAGGAACATATCAATAAGATGTCATTATGAGAGAAAGATAAACAAGTTCTGGCGGCAACACCCCACAAAGCACCAACTATACGGCCACCTGCCTCCCATCACGAAAACTATCCAAGTTAGACGAACCAAGCACGCAGGACACTGCTGGAGGAGCAGAGACGAGCTAATAAGTGCACTCATAAGTGGACCCCCACTTATGGCCGAGCAGAGACGAGCTCATAAGTGCAATCATAAGTGGACCCCCACTTATGGCCGAGCAAAACCAGGACGACCAGCTCGAACATACATACAGCAGCTATGTGAACATACGGGATGTAGTCTAGAAGACCTGCTGGAGGCGATGAACGATAGGGAAAAGTGGCTAGAGAGGGTCAGGGATGTCCATGCGGGCGGCACGACATGATGATGATGATGATGATGAGTAAAAGTCTCGGTCTATTTTTCTACAAGTTTTTCAAACAATACACTGCTTCTTACGAATCTTAATATTCCTAAAAGTTTTGTTTGTAAGATCGTATTTTTTTTTCTTTTCTTATCTGTACTATAATTTCTTCTTGCTTTACTGAACCTGTCTGGAAATTTTTTATACCGAGAAGTTAAGGAATCGCGTTCATTGGATGATTCTATTTACATTTTTGTCTAGATGCTTGAGAGATTTTTTAAATATTTTCTTTTACGGATTTGTCAGAATTCTCTGAGGTTTTTAGTAAAGGAGTATCACCCGCTCCTACACCTCTGTGTGGTAGCTATTGAAAAGGGAGCCTTCGGGTCAACCTCGACAATGGTTGCCAATTTACATTGTATAGTACTGATCATGTTTGCGTTTGAGATTTTTTATATAATTTTAATTCTCCCAAAAAGGTTGAACAAATATTATAATAGTAGTACGTGTTGTCTTCATACAATATAAATTTTTTTTTTTTAAATAATCACTTTTTAGCACCATATTAGAAACAGGAAAATAGGCGCTGGTAACAACAGATTTTATGCGTATCAATGAAATGAAGGTTGTTGGAAGTCTACGTTGTTTGATTCTGTACTGGAGCGAAATAAATGACTGACGTTAAAAACACAAAAATTGAAAACTAAATTAAGTTCAGACTATCTAAATTTCTATCAGTTTACTTGTTTTTAGACAAAACACAGTTTCTTCCAAGCAGCAGTCGTGTTGATACTGCTGTATGGATGCACTATATGGACGCAAACTAAACATATGGAGAAAAAGCTTGACGGCAACTACACAAGAATGCTGCGAGCAATATTGAACAAGTCCTGGATGCAGCACCCCACAAAGCAGCGGCTGCACGGTCACTTACCAGCCATCACGAAAACTATCCAAGTTAGACGAACCAAACATGCGGGACACTGCTGGAGAAGTAAGGACGAACTCATAAGGGATGTACTCCTGTGGACAAACGGGAAAGATGGCGTGACATGATGATGATGACATTGGGGGTAGGTGGGTGCAAAGTTCATACGATGACTTCATATCTTCTATTAATGTGATCCAATCACAGCAACACGGATAGAAGTTTGTGTATCACAAGGTGTAATATATTTAAAAAATAAACCCAATTTGGTCACGTTCCATGAGAGTATCTTGGTCAGTCTATGAACTTCTCAGCCGAACCTTGTATGATATGCGTTGTTTACACTTCAGGTAACAAGTCAACAAATGACCTCCGCTTTCTATTGGTTCATAACGGCACCCAATGATGATCGAACAAGAAAAAGATTCCATTCTCTCATTCGGACAGTAATGAATAAAAAACAAAACAGTTTCAGAATTTTTTTTAAAAACTTTATTTTATAAAAGAAAAAATAAAACATACATTTTTTTATACTGATCTTTTTCATCCATTTCTGTTTAACAATGTTAAATTCGAAGATGGATATAAACAAAATCGAATGAAAATAGTAAAGAAAAACATTCGAACATTTTACCCCCGGGTTTGCATTCTAGTCAACTCACACATGATTCTATATTTCTTATAGAATTTAAGTAAAAATGTTTGTCATATATTGTAATAAAACACAGTTGATCCTTTTGTAGGCTGAATCATGGGTTTCAGATATTGGTCCAAAAATCGTGATTATATATATATATATATATATATATATATATATATATGTAATGCTAATATAGCATTTGAATGTTTTTGTTTGATTAAAATCATTAAGTCTTATTATTGACAATGACATATTTAATTCATAAGAACTGAAAGAGGTTTATAAATATTCCTAACTGCCAAATTTCTTTAAATCCAAATGCAGCCAATAAAGATCAATTGTGTTTCTTGGAGACGTGAGTTGACAGAAAACATTAACAAAATTTTGATCAGAATTTTTTTTTTCTTTCAATTTTTTTCAGTTAAATTGTAAAATCGAATATATATATATATATATATATATATATATATATATATATATATGCACCATTCGCACATATTTACAATTTGTATTTTTCAGGTTTATTTTATTCATAATACTGAGAAAAAAAATCGATGAAGAATCTTATTATACAACTACAATTTTTAAATTGTATGATACTATAATTCAAAATGATATTTTGTAGTTTTCCTTTTTTCTAATATGATTTTCAAAATTTTAAATCATCTTAAGTCATTTGGTATTATCAAACTAGTAAAAGAACTTCATTTAAAAAGAAAGGATTTATTCATCACTTCACGAAGTTGGAAAGTGATACAAAGTAACAATCGACACGGAGACTCATAGACATACGTGTAAGTAGTTCAAGAATTTGTCCAGCTACGTCGGCTTTCCCCTTTCGGAACGACTCCAGGATTATGTATTGACCCTACTCGGGAAATTAGGCTTCCTGGAACTAGACATCGGCATTGGTTTGTTATTTGGTCAGAAAAGCCGAGAAGCGATCATATACTAATCATATTTATTTTGACCCAAGGCTATTTATAAAAAATCCAGTGAGGATCAAACTCATAGTAAGGATCTGCGAGACCAGCTTGCTGACCATTAGACCATAGCGAGGTACTCCTTTCACTGAAAGTTTTGTTGTTTTTTTCAATAAACGACGGAATTTTTTTTAGGAAAACGTCTAACGCAATACAATGTATCATTTTCAAAAAGTGAATTTAACGAAAAAAAAACAAAAAAAAAAACAAACTTTAAGACTTATATTGTTAAGAAAATAAAAAAAAGATATAAAATCTATAATTGGTCCAAACAACAACATGTTAAACAAATATTATAATAGTAGTACGTGTTGTCTTCATACAATATAAATATATTTTTTTAAAAAATGATCACTTTTTAGCACCATATTAGAAACAGGAAAATAGGCGCTGGTAACAACAGATTTTATGCGTATCAATGAAATGAAGGTTGTTGGAAGTCTACGTTGTTTGATTCTGTACTGGAGCGAAATAAATGACTGACGTTAAAAACACAAAAATTGAAAACTAAATTAAGTTCAGACTATCTAAATTTCTATCAGTTTACTTGTTTTTAGACAATTTTGTAAACTGAAGCAGCTTCAGCTCGATTACTTGAGCTGGATTTGCAAATAAGGACTGTTGGCTATTGGTCTTGTATCGACGAATGTCTACAGATTCAGAAATTAATTTGCTGTGCAACGTGCCAGATTATAAATTCTTTACAAATATACATCACGTATTTCATTATATAATATATTTAAAAAACATATGGGTCCCTGCACAATTAGTATAGGCTCACAATGGGCTTTAACAGGAGAACCGTGGAGTAGTTATCAGGTGGACCGTAGATATAGGCCCTATAGTAAAATGAAGGTATCCACGAGCATCCATAATTACGTAAATCCCGCCTTGTCGATTACATCCTATATTTAAGTTTAGAATTCATTTTTGTCAAGTTTTTAGTTTTTAGAAAAAGGCACAAATTCTAAACAATTTTTTAACAATATCTTCTACACAGGATCCAAAAAATTTGAAGATAATTTGTAAGTTTTCGTTGCTATTGATTTAAATTACGTTTGTATCATTTTAAAATGGTTAAGAAGAGACCCCCAAAATTTTATGAGATTTTTAATGACATCAAAATGATTATTACTTCCTCCAATATTCGTTGACACTTTCTTTAAAAAAAAAAACAATGAACAACGAGTTTTTCTTAAATAACGTTGTTGATTTTCTTGTGATTAAGATGATAACATCGTTAAAATAAAGAAGCTTTCAAATAATCATAAATTATTATGGCAAATATTATTATTGCAAAAGATGAGGATAATAATGGTGATTCTAGAAAGTTGAATGCTAATTCTAATAAAAATGATAATGAGGAAAGAAAAGTTCCAAAAAATTATTCTTAGAAAATTGGTATGTAAATGTCACAACTTATGGTTCAGAAGTAAAATTTAAGATAAATAAAATCAAGTAGCTCTAATGAAATGTGTATGATACTGAAATAGTTTGACAAATATTCGAGAATCAAGTTATAATGGAGGAAGGACTTTAACGGTTAGATAAACAATTTTTGTTTTTAATTCAGTCAGAAAGTTATTTCATCCATTTAAGCATCGAAACACTTCCAACCTTATAAAATAAAATATTTTAACAAAAATAAATAAATACATTAATGTTAAATTCGTGAAAAAAATTGGATAAATAAAATTATAAGTGGAATAAGACATGAAAACAATCATTGATAAGTTTTCGTCATTTAAATTTGTAGCCAGATTTTGATTTCGTTTCGCATTCTTTTTTTTTCTTTTTTTATGGACTGAGGATGCAAAATGAAATGTACTGGCTTGCAATTAACAAAGACAGTTTTTAAATAAAGAAAAGCATTTTCTTTTTTAATTTAAACAAAAAAAAATTGACTTCACAGCCATATTGAAACATTAAGTTGTTTAACAGATATAACCGAAAGGAATTTTTCGGCAGAACAACTTTTTTATCCCCTTTCTCGACCCAATAAGATAATCAATGTTTTTTGTTTGTGTATTCAGCGACACTGACGTTACTGTCTATAAACTTGAAGATTCGTATTGTTAATGAATATTAGTATATGTTTTATACAATAAATACAATATTTTTACAGAAAGAAATATGGATATAAGTACTTTTCTTTCCTTTTTAATGAATTAATTTCGAAAGAAATCAATCTTTTTACAAAAATTCAGATTTGCTGATTAAAAGAATGCATGGTGAACAGTACGAATGTACTTGTCTCAATTACTTCGAGAACGAATAAGATAAAAATCACGTGGAGAGATTTTTTTTTTAGAATAATTTTAGGTGTTCGTTTTTACAAAAATATTGATATTTTCTTCTTTTTTTTTTTGTTGTTAAATACAGAAATCCTACAAAATAAAGCATTTAAATAATAAAGGTAAGTAGAATAGACTGATACACTTGAACTCCGAAGTGAAAGATTAATAAGATAATTTCTCATTCTGATGTGAAAAATATTTCGCATTAGAACCAAAGATATTTGTAAGAATATTTACAGTAATTGTCTTAAAAGATAAAGATTATGTATTTTTGAGAGATATCAAAGTTGGTTTATTCTTTTTTAGGCATAGTTAATTACTAAGTCCAGCTTAGTATGTCTCAGTACAGTAAACCAGGATAAAATCGAACGCGTCTAAATTTCTACAAGGACAATATTCCGTACAACTAGCAGTCATAGTAATTTTTTTAATACTAAGATAAACAAAATTTCAAATAACAAATGTGATATCATTATCTCTAGATATTTTGATCGTAAAAATAAATTTTCAACAACAAATCAGGCTTTCAAAGTTACTCAGCAAATGAGACACCTTAGAAAAGTTAACTTTAGATTAATAAGTACACATTTCGGGTATACTAATAGTGATATTTGTCCTCGGTGAGCGGTGACTTCCTTGCTTCTAAGCAACCCAATAAGCCTTTTAAAATTTAATCTTATAAAATCCAAAATGCAGTATTTCCATAGCCTTGCAGAAAATAATGAAAAAAATATATAAAAAAAAACAAGTGCTTCAATAAAACGGAACAGTTTTATTAAACTTATAAATTCAAATTTGTTTTCATTTACAGTATTTATTTAATTGATTATTTTCTTAATTTACTAGTTTTATCAATAATGAAAGTATTATAAGATGATTTTTACGTCAATTCATTATTGTTTAACATTTGAAGAAAGCTTTTACAGTTTCTTCAATAATTAACCCGGCGTTCAACGATGACCTGGTTTACAGTACTTCAATTATTTATGTACAAATGTATATTTTAAAGCATTCTCTTCAGAAACTTTGGTTTTTATCAGTTATAAATAATCAAAGAAATTATGATAAAAATTTATCGTATGCACCACGGTATTCAAATCACGTAAATTCGGTTGAAAATAGTTTAGATTTATACAAAAATATAGATATATGTAAAAAAGAAGTTTTTATAAATATTTATAAATGTATGAAAATATTTACTTTACACATTCATGTAGGTTTGTTTTTATACATATTTGTGAACGTATTCACTTAATAAGAATCTTTCTTGTTCGTCTACTCTGAATACACACTGCGGCTGTAAAATCCATCCCCTCTTTTGGACGTGCAAATGTGACAGGTCAGGACCAGCCATTACGAGACCAACAATATGACCGCAAAAACGGGACATAAAACAGTTGGAGTCACAAGACAAAAGTTAAAAAAAAATTTTTTTTTTTTTTTTTTTTAAGATTGGTCATCTTCTAAACATGCAGGCTGGAACTCAAACCAATCAGCTAGTACGCCCATGATCGGTTCGCGAATAATTCTGGGTAAATGAAGGTACACCAGTGGCAATGAACGAGCTAGAAAACCTTTGTAGTAGACTTGTTTGGGATTTGTGGATAAGAGGCCGTCAACCATGGCATTTATAACCGGAGAAAGATCCTCTGAGAGCATATCATCTGAATCTGTAAAATGAAAATTAGGCTTTATTACTAACGATTAAATTTGCATAAAAGAAATAAAACAATAAAATACGAAAATAATACCAAATTATAAAACGAAGCTAAGTAAAAGTATCCAACAGTTCCACTTCCAATGAGAAATAAAGTCGATCTTCGTGTATTGCCAACCCATTGGACAACACGTGTGTTTGCAGCCTCACGAGACGAGCAGCCAAGGCTCTATAACTTTTATAATATTAATTCATGGGCTTATTAAAAAAACATTATTCCATAGGAGAAGCCCATAACACTACAAATAACGACAAATATCTTTATCTGTATAAGCAAATATTATATCCAATGTACCGAAGAAAAGAAATGTCCGAAAATCCATATTCTACAAAGTCCACAAGTATTTACTAAGCTTCACTTAGTATAAATGGTGAGCAAAACAAGCTGCTGACTAATGCTCAATGATGAGGATCGCTAAGATATTTGATGAGATTAAAACTTAGATTATATCTGGGCAGAGAAAAACTAACACTAAATAATTTTAAGTTAAGGTAACCGGAAGCATAATCGAAAATTTAATGGAAAAGGAAATTGTACCTCCAGCTTTGGATTTGATAAGAAAAGCCTTCTTTCCAAAATCTTCCTGAACAACTTTGGGAGCTTGGGCCCACCATTTTTCAGCCATCTTTTCTTTGTCGTAAGCAATAATCCCTGCAAAAGAAAAAATAAATAAATAAGGTTAAGTTTGAACAGATGAAATGTATTTTTTTATCTTAACAAGAAAAATTGATTAAACTAATTTTATTTCTTACTGATGAGGAGAAATAATCTCTTACAATCATTTGTAATTAACTAAATTTAATTTATTAATTAACTGAGCTTTTTTTTCTTCTTAGATGTGGTACAAGGCCATATGAAAGGGGCACCCAATGAGACTCGAACTTACTCGTGTAGGTTTGCTAGTCGAACTGGCTAACCATTACACCACCAGAGGCGCCCAATTTACTAAGCTTTTTGCTTAGATGTGGCACAAGGCTACATGAAAGGAGCACCCAATAAGACTCGAACTCACTCCTGTAGGTTTGCTAGTCGAGCTTGCTAACCATTAGACCACCAGAAGCGCCTAAACTTAATGTATGTATTTACCCAACCCCTCTGCCACGATCAGGATGTGACACAAGGTCATTTTAAGTAGAATAAAGCTGGTTTGAGTTTTCCTTCTCCAGTTACTCCAACTAATTATTCACTGTAAGAGGGAACAGGAGCCACAGCGTGAAGTGAATCTGAAACATCCTCATCCAGGTATTTCAAACTTGGGTCGCCAATTTCATTCCCTATGACTATAAAAGTTAAGCTAAGCATGTCTTTACATTAAACCTAATGTGTCTGACACAAGGCCAGAAATATCGCTAACGATTACACTACAAAAGCCCGTGCCCGTGGTGTAATGGTTATCGTCGTAGGAAATGAACACGGCGACACGAGTTCAAATCCTGGGCAAGACTGATTGCATTTCACATAGCACTAATACCCTTGGGAAAGGTATGAATCCAATTATTCTCCCTCCAGCTATGGGTAAATAGTAGGACAGACTGGGTTCTTCAGCCTTGGTGAGGCAACTAGTCTAGGAGAAGGACAACTCTGAATTCAAACCTGTTAAACTCCGCTTAAAAAATTGACCTTGTGTCATATCCTGCCCGAGCGGAGGGGTTGGGTAAATAGCACACTACAAAAGCCACTCACCCAAGGTGTTTTTGGCACAATGGCCGCTAGTATTACGTGTTCAGTTATGATGAAACTCATTACTCCGTAAATATGATCAGTTAGACAAGCTCATTAATCGTTACCCTACCACAGTTATTACTTTGAAACTACGAAGTCTTAATTAAGAAAAGTCTCACCTGTTTTGTATCCGCTTGGAACAATAGCCGACACTTTGACGCCCCAT
Source organism: Sepioteuthis lessoniana (assembly GCA_963585895.1). Classification (NCBI taxonomy): domain Eukaryota; kingdom Metazoa; phylum Mollusca; class Cephalopoda; order Myopsida; family Loliginidae; genus Sepioteuthis; species Sepioteuthis lessoniana. The sequence goes on from CAUZXS010001528.1 coordinate 15,667, forward strand.
CTTTCATTCTCAGCGCGGAGCACCTCAGTGTACATGAAGAGAGCCGATTTCGAGCAGCAATAAAGGCCCATCTGGGCAACGGGTGCGAGGCCAGCATTGCTCGAAACGTTCACAATACGTCCCTGGCTCCTTCTCAGCAAAGGCAAGAATTTAGTGGTCACCAGATAGGGCCCTCGAAAGTTGACGTCCATAATTTTCAGTGAATCCTCACGGGGGATCATCTCAGAATTTCCAATGTAACAAATTCCCGCATTGTTGACCACACCCCACAAAACTGCAAGAGAAAGAAGCAAGAAAGAAAAAAATTAGTTATTTTTGAAAAGTAAAGAATAAACAAACACTGAAAATAATCATTCATTTTATCTTTATTCATTTATTTATTTTCTAAAACCGAGACGACAAGAGACTAGCAAAGGCATGGAAAGGTATCAATAGACCATCGGTCATATGGAAGTCAAACGGATGGAGAAAAAACTTGACGGCAACTACACAAGCATGTTGCGAGCAATATTGAACAAGTCCTGGAAGCAGCACCCCACAAAGCGGCAGCTATACGACTACGTACCACCCTTTACGAAAACTATTAAAGTTAGACGAACCAGACATGCAGGACACTACTGGAGAAGTAGGGACGAGCTCAAAAGTGATGTACTCCAATGGACCCCTTCACATGGCCGATTAAAAGCAGGGCGACCAGATCGAACCTACATACAGCAGCTCTGTGTAGATACGGGGTGTAGCCCTGAGGACCTACCGGAAGTCATGAACGCTTGGGAGGGGTGGCGAGAGAGGGTCCGAGATATCTGTGCTAATGGCATGACAAGATGATGATGATGATTTTCTAAAAAGCGAATGATGACAAAATAGTAACCTTGATATTGTCATTTACTAAGTTTTACAAGGTCAGAAGTATAAAACAACCGATGAGTTTCAATCTCACTACCAATGGCCTGCAAGTATAGCTCTCTATTACATAACAGACGGCGCCCCAACAGAAATAATAATGTTATTTTCTTAACTTCGCTTAATCCAACACACAGGATTTAGTTTGCTTAAAATGCCTGTAATCATAATGTGGTCACTTATCTAAGTACTAAACAGCCTTGTTGTTGCTTAACTTGTTATCCACTAAGTTTTATTTCGTGAGACAGGTCCAAGCGCTTCAACTACAATTGATATGCTCTGTCTCTTTTTAATAGCTACTACACCGAGGTGTAAGGGAGGGCGCTACTCCTTTCCCTGGATTGCTCCACTTTACTCTCGATACGTACCTTATATTGCTGAGTGTTAAGCAAGGAGGTATCAAGTACCATTTTTAAAGTTTTTGGTATGACACATTGAGCCCAGGTCTCCCGGTCCATTGGCGAAAACTCTACCCACTAGACCAATACTAGCCGCGATTAAATGTATATGTAAGTACTCATGATAATAGAAAAGATTTTAACTTACGGTTATTTTCAAGATTTTCTTTGACTGTTAGGAAAGCAGAGTCCACTTGTTCTGGATCTGTCACGTCAAGTTGTAGGATATGTAATCGGTTTGAGCATTTTTCTTTCAAAGCTTCAGCACCTTCACCTCCTTTAAAAAGGCAACCGGCGAATACCTTAAACCCCATTTGATCGAGTCGTACAGCAAGGGCATGGCCAAATCCACGATCACAACCTAATCGAGAGAAGAAAACAGAAAGTGTAAAACATAAAAAGAATTCATTCGCTTTACTTATTTGTATGACAAAACAAAAAACGATTTACTGCGATTCGTAAACTACTGTGTTGTATTTGGTTTGTTTGGGTTTATGGCATATCAACCCTTGTTGGTTATTTAATTCCAAATCCATTTTCATACTATTAAACTGTTTTTTCAAATACTTCAGTTTATTATAAGTATGGTATTTTGTTAAGTATGTAAAGTTAGCGACCAGAGTCGAGGGTGACCCGAAGGCTCCCTTCTCGATAGCTACTACACCAAGGTGTAGGGCAGGGCGCAACTCATTTCGCTGGATTGCTTCCATTTACCCTTGATCCTTACCTTATAATGCTGAGTGTTAAGCAAGGAGGGATCAAGTACCATTTTTTGAGTCTTGAGTATGACTCGACCTGGGATTTAGCCCCGGTCTCCCGGGCCATTGGTGAACATTCTAACCATTATGCCAATGTCCAGTTTTGTTTATATATAGTTAAATGTCAAAACAGTTGTATTTGAAACAGTTCTGTTTACCATAAGTACACAGTTTAATAGCCAAAAACATTTCTATTTCAAGCAATTCAGGTTTTTCAAACAGTTCTAATTCAAACAATTCAATTTAATATAAGTATAGTTTTTGTTTACACACAGTTAGATGTCAAAACAGTTCTATTTCAAACAATTCGGTTTAACGTAAGTACAGTTTCAATGTCAAAAACAGTTCTATTTCAAACAATTCAGTTTAGCACACAAAAACATTTCCATTTCAAACAATTCGGTTTAGCACTTGTTTGGACACAGCTAAATAGTTTCAAATATTGTTATTTAACATCAGAGATTTTAGTTATCAAATATTCCTAATTTTAATCCACATAATTCGCACATTTCAAATAACCAATAATAATAATCCTTAATAAATAATTGAACAGTTCCATTTGATCCATAGATGAGACCCAAACAGGTATAACCACCCTGGGTCAGAGTGGAGCTGGGAGGAATGCCAGTGAAGCGGTACTCTACATTCGCCAAAGCTCGAGGACTGCAGTCTCATTATAATATGCAGTTTATTTTCATACCTGGGTTTTACCCCTCTGCAGAGGTGATGTAGACATATTCTTTGGCCTCTACATACAGAGAGAATCCTGTTATTTAAGGCCATTAAAGTTAGCGCGTGGCAATACCTTTTACCTTTAGTTATAGCGTGTTTAGTGGGAATTAATTATTTTCCCGAACACTATAGATTTTATGGGCACAAGAAATGAATTACAAGACTTTGCTTTATAACAACACACAAGAACGAAAGTTCTTTATTTGCAGCTTTGAGGCGGTTTGTTCTTGGTGCTGCAAGACTCGTGGTGTTTAGGCTTGTTGGTTTTGGAGACGCGATAGCTTAGCGGGATGTTCGAAATGGCAGCGTGTCGTTGGATGTGTGAGGGAAGTATTCAAGGCCACCGTGTAGCTTCGTGTGTCTGGTGTTTCGGGGAGAGGCGTGCGTTGTCTCCATTACAGTGTACCAGAGGTGAAAAGGGAACTTGTCGAGAGCGGAGTGGCGCTCGAATCGACATAGTAAATTTCTGTGGTGCTTGTGGAAGGCATGTTGAACGTATCTAATTCATATTCAACTGGGATTCCTTGGTCTAAAATATTAGACGCAAAGAATCCATAAATTAGAAGGTTCCCTCGTTGAATGTCCATGTTGCTGCTGCTAGGGTTAAAGCCACGGTGATATGTCCACACCGGGTGGCTTGTTTAGCTATAAGGCATCGCTAAGCAGGGGCGACCAGAGACACGTCCGTTCTAGTCGCCGCCTCCAGCCGAAGAGAGTGTGTTTGGCCGCTCACCCGTTTTGCTAGCCGGAAATGAAGGTCCGGGCTGAATGGGATAAGTCATCCTGATTGGGTGAAATTCAGTGTTGAATTAAATAGCGCGCCGAAACAAAAATGAGATTTTCCTCTTCTCTACATAGTAAAGCACACAAGTTTCATGCTGTTTACAGAACCTGCTGTTATTGAATCCATCAGAGTACGGAGCTGAGAGACTGTCAAAAATGATATACTTTTTTATATTGATTTGTCCTTATTTAGTGATTTAACAAAGAAAAAAATACTCTAAATAGATTATAAAATAAAATATGTATGGTACAAGTTCATTATTACAACATTTAATGATTAAAATTACAAACTATTTAGAGTATTAGTCAAAGCTAACAAAAATGACAATTACTAAAATGACTATTATCAGCTTAATATTGCTTTTTGATTAAGTCATTGATAAGAACGCTTCAAAAGTTATAAAAGTATAAACGAAAAGTCTCCACGACAGGTGGGGAAAGTTGGCCGACTGACCTCATCATCAACCGATGAAACAGTTCTTGTAACACGACTTCACTTAATTAGCTTAACGATAAAAACAGAAAACTACTACTGGGGATTTCCCAAACTTCTGTCAGTTCACTGCTACTGATTCATTCAGAAACGAGTGTTTATAGTAAGGAGGGACGGGAATATTTGTTAGATTACAATGAGCGGAAGGAAGGAAGAAAGAAAAGAAATTTGTTTTATTTCGTGTTTTTCTGTTTTGTTTTGCTTTTTTTTTGTTTTGTTTTGTTTTGGGTTTTTTTTCTTCTATTCATATGAGGAAGAAACGATGGGAAAAAAACAGCAAATAAGGAAAATAACGGAGGAAAAAGACCCAAAATAAAAGATCAAGGCATGTTGTTAACGGTGAATTATTCAAGTATTTTATTTAAAATTCCCGTGCTACTGAAGCTAAGTTATTCACTGTATTTCTTGATACATTTGGCCGGGCAAATGGACGTGGGTGCTTTCTAGTGGTGATCTTCTCTCCACCCAACGCGTGACAGGTTCTGGTCTGTGCATATACGAATTGTTCGTCAGGTCAAAATTTAATCATTTGCACAATTCCCAGTCGATCATTTTCTTCGCTCAATCATGTATTGCATTCATTTATTATACTATGACTAATGATAATAATAAAATCAACTTGCAGTCTAGTGGATTTTGCCGTTTCAAGGTACCACGGAGTGAAAATAAAAGAAAGTTAAAAAAAATAAACAAATATTTGGATCTTGCTAGAGAACAAAAAAAAGCTATGGAACATTAGAGTGAGGGTGATACCAAATGTAGTCGGTGCCTTTAGAGAGGTCCCCAAAGGCGAGGAAAGAGGGCTGGAAGAATATGAAATCAGAGGAAGAAACGAGACCATCCATTGTTGGGATTATCCCGAATACTCCGAGGAGTTCTGGAGATCTGAGAAGACTTGCTGTCGCTCAGACTCCTGTGAAAAGACCACCAGCGTTAGCTAGCGTGAAAAACCCGCAAAAGGTAAAACGATATCGCCACCACCACCTCTGCCATCATAACTTACAATCAAGTAACGTTCTAATAAACCGCCGAAGTTAAGCAATAATGAGCCATATCAATACTGAGACTATTTAGGAATAGTATGTACTATAAGTAATATGAGGCCTACGTGAAAATTTTTGTAAATTCTATCAAACTGCCTGATAAGTAATTATTTGTTGATTCAATTTAATTGTAGCTTTTGTAGCTATCTAATTATGATAATTGACCAGTCTCGACTAGTAAGGGCGGTAAGAGATGCTGCTGATGTCAGCATTCAAGACTTCAGCTGGGGAAATACCAATTCTTTTATTTAAAGAAAAAAAAAACTACGCCTGCTTCTTTCCGTTAGAAAATTCTTAAAATAGAAACATGAAGAAAATTGTATATATATATATATATATATATATATATATATATATATATACTTCATAAAATATGTCTTTTCACGTGAGTTTTATTTGGATTTTTTAGTATCTGAGAGATATGAAATATATTCTTTTCTTTACGAATTTATTGAGTAAACATTGGAATGGTTTCCTATTCGTAAATATGCGTACTTGTTAACTTTCATGGTCCCAAATAGGATTACTGACATCACATTAAATAATTCGTAATTTATGTAATCCCATTGATTAGTTGTTTTTTTTATAATGCTCATCTTGCGAAGTGCCATAGTTTGCTTGCGGACTATTCTTAGTAAGTTCGTTTCCCATGGGATGTCCCATGCTTCTAGCTTAGCGCCAAACTTGGCTCACCTCAAGAAATAATTAAAATGCTCAATATAAAGTAAGTTGGACGACCGCGACCCGAAGGCTCCTTTTCAATAGCTACTATACCGAGGTGTAGGAAAGAGCGCTCCTCCTTTCCCTGAACTGCTCCACTTACCATTGATCTGTACCTTATAATGAGGAGTGTTAAGCAAGGAGACATCAATTACCATTTGTGAGTATTTGATATCAAAATATGTCAATATAATTACTTATTATCTTAAAATATTTTCATTGTTATTTACTAAGTGTAGGTTAAATGTGACTCAAGGCCACGAGGATGGGACACCCAATGAGCATCGAACTTCTGAATAATGGTCTCCTAGTTCACTAATCAATACAACACACCAGGCATCTGATCAAAAAAGCTTAGTTATATCATTATAGGGCACAGAGGGAGGATCGAACTCACAAGTAAGTGATAATCAAAAACCGGCTTGCTAACCGTTACACCGCGACGCTATTTAAGTTGATCTGTTGAGAATAAAACGCGAAATAAATTAGGTAACTCTATAGACCACGAGAGTTCATAAGTACAGACACCTGTTTCCAAATAGTGTTGAATATAAAAAATTTATCAGTACTTGGCCTACGGGAGCAGAAGCAAGTAGCACACACACACACACAGTATTTAGAACTAGATCTGACATAAGCAAAAAACAGAAATTTATGGATTAAATTGGTTTACTTGAAATTTAGATATCTAAATTTCCAGTGCAGGTGGAGTTAGGTTCAAATCCCGGTAGCACCTATGTTTTGTGTTCAGTTTTGTTTTTATTCTAAACCTAGCTTACTTTATCATCGCATCAAAATATAGGATTGGAAGATTGTGTTACATCAGTTCTCTAAAGGGATTGCCTTTAAAATCCGTATCCGTTGTCCCAGTTTTTATCTGGACGCGAACACAGACTATTGCCTTCTGCGGTAGGCACGGTTTTCTTGATTCTTCTAATCGAAAGAAAATTCGAAAAAAACATCTTGAGTAATATTTAAAATTTCTGAGAAAGAATTCTAAGCCGAAATTTTACACTTTATTATTCTTTTTTTTTTTTTTTTTTTTTTTTTTTACCTAATAAGTTTCATGCAATATCTAAAAGAAATAAAAGGAAATAAGCACCCACAATAGGGAAATACGACTTCACAAAAAAAAGCCATTATATGTCAATACTTTTTTTTTTTTTACTTCGCTCGATGAAAAATAAAGCATTTAAAGTTTTCAGTCATACTAATCACTGCCTGGATAAAAGCGGCATTTTTGAAAAGCAGATATCAACGTGTTTTGATTGCATCAGAAAATAAGAATTAAAGAATGATCTGTAAAATAATTCATTTAACAGTAAAGGTTGTTATGTTATGATTACATCACATTTTTTTTCTTTCTTCTTTTTTCACACATTCACAATCAAACACGCTTTCATAAAAAAAAAACCCATCCAACCGGCGCGGAGATTGACTTGTATTACAGGGAACATTTTGTCTTCATTTATTTAATATGTTACCTCTGTGCTATGATAGTTAATAGATTTAGCTGGTTGAATTTATATTATGAAAAAAAAATTGAGAATATACATAACACTTCTTTATACACCCGATGAAATCTTTTTTTTTATTATTGTTTTGTTTTCAAGACGTATTTTTAAAGAGCTGCCGGTATATTATTTTACCTAATCAAATAAATAAATAAATAATTGTATTAAGGGTGATCTTATACCACCTATGTTAAATCATTAGATTTACAATAAAAACCCCTAATAAACGATAAATGGAAGGAACTGGGCGCTTTGCATGATGTAATAGTTAGAAAGCTATACTAGCAGATCATGAATCGATTCTCAGTGGGCGCCCCATACTTCTGAAGTAGTAAACTAAGCTAAACTAAATAATCGAAGTTACGGTCAAGCTTTGCTGAAAGTACCGTTTCCTCTCAGGTCACCGAAGTTAAGCTGCGATGAATTTGTTCAGTTCAGTGATGAGTGACCATTGAAAGCAATTTGGTTCGGGGCTTTTTATCAAAGCTATCCTCGTAAAAAACCAATAGTGGTACCTTTGAAATATGTAACCTCCTCGTATATATATATATATATATATATATATATCCCTTATCCCCATAAGGTGGGGGGTTCATACCTTTTCCAAGGTTATTAGTTATTTGTTCGAAAGTGAACATAATAGCGAGACTTGAATTCGAACTCACTTTCAGTAATGTCCAATATATTAGCCACGATGAACCGATTTAGCAATTTAGCGGTAGTATTTTCTTCTTTTACTGATTGCATTTCAGATTATACGTACAAGAAATATCAAATAGATGCGTGTAATTTAATGACTGTAAAAAAGAGAAAGAATTTTTTTTTTTAAAAGAAAGAATAGAAAACTTAAAAAAAAAAAAAAAAAAAGAGAGAGAGAGTGCGCTTACCTGTAATAATCACAGCCTTGTTAAGAACCGGCAGTTGAGAGCTTGGCAAGCTTTGATGTACCAAAACAAATGTAGTAAGAAAGATTATGGCATCATAAATAATCGATTGAGAGGTTTTCTCATATGTTAAGGTCCAGTATATGATGGATAACGTGATCAGTTTTAAGAAAGGAGACAAATAGATTTTAATATCGTGTTTGTATAGCTGCACTAAGAGATACATCATGTAAACGCCGATGATCAGATGATTGTAAAAAGCGCCCGAAACGACGCTGTTGCCAGGGTTGTCCGTATTTGCCCCCTTAACAGTTTCAGCTTGTGTTAAATCAATGAAAGAAAGCATGTTGGTTGTTGTGGGTGTTTTCGTTGAGTTAATTTTTTTTTTTTTTAGTGTATAAATAAAATAAATTAGCTTTTGTTTTTATGTGTAAAAAGCCTGTGATTCAGTTTTAGATTTTTGCTTCTTCTTTAAGTCAGTTTTAGTTCTGATCTCTTCATGTAACGGCTACTATTTCTTGAAATGCTCTGACAAAACGACGCACACATTTTTATAGAGATCTGGGTTTTTTTTAGAACTGTGATTTCCCTCCCTAGGTTTGTGCTGTAGCCATACTCCCGCCCGCTTTTCCTCTCTTTATTTTCTTCTTCTTTTTTTTTTTTTTTTTTAATATCCTGGTTACCGCTTTAAAGTCATTGGTTAAAAGGATGAGCGTTTCGCAGCTGCTGCTGCTGCTACTGATATACCAGTACCACAGCAAGTCGATACATAAAAGGTTTTAAACATTTCCTAGCACATGGTTTCCTTGGAAAAAGGAATTGTGAAAAATCCCACCGGAAGATAGTCGTGATAATTGACTCTTTTATATATATTTAAGAAGAAGAAGAAGAAAAAAAAAACAGGCTGTGACAAGTGGCTAAATCGTTTATTGCTAAAATAGAAATTACGATCTTCATCAATGTAGGCTGTTTCGAAGACAATACAAAATAAATTAAATACGAATTAAAAGCTTTTTAAAAATAAGTGCCACCGATGTAGCTTAACCTATTATAACACAATATCCTTGTTTTAGGACAGATAAAATAAGTATGAAAATCTCATTAAATTTTTACATTTTGGTTAACGTAATTTATACGTTTCATGAATAAATTTTATATCTGTATTTACCCAAATAAAAGTTAAATGGATGTTTCAATGAGTTTGCTATCCATTTTATGAGTTGAAAATAATCATTCCATTATAAATTAGAAAATTCAATATTTAGGTTATAATGGGTTATATGAAACTATATACTCCCCCCTCTCTCTCTCTCACACACACTGCTTTGGGATTACTTAGTAATTTATCTATCGTTGTTATTAATATGATATATATATATATATATATATATATAGGGATACTGGCAAATTAATCTGTCTAATTAGCATAAGTGTAAGAGAGAAACTTTATGAATATCTCAGTAAGAATAACTTTGGGGGGAAGCTTGATGAGCCACGAACCAGTGTTAACCTTTCACATCACAATATATATATATATATATATATATAGAGAGAGAGAGGGGGGGAGGGTGTGTGTGTGTGTGTGTCACCCACAGAGAGACTGTTTCGTTGTATCAAAACTTTTCAGTGTGGCTAGAAACGCAGGACGCTTCAAGCTGGGATCGAAACCCGCCTAACCTTACGCTGGATCGAAACCCGCCTAACCTTACGCTGGGTATGGTATCTAACCGGTCAGCCATTTTAACGACATACCTCAGCTCGGGAATTATAACTGATATGTATTATCTTTCGTTCGTTGGTTATCTGCGATTACTGATTTCATACCGTCTTTACACGACAATCACCGGCAGAAAAATCTCGAACTCAAATCGCATTTGGTCTACCACTGAACCCACCAAGTGATATCATGACAGTCATAAACTGTTGCAATATATATATATATATATATATATATATATATATATATATATATATATGTGTGTGTGTGTGTGTGTGTGTGTGTGTGTGTATAATGTGTGTGTGCACGGTCCCGAGCATTTGTGTGTGTGCAGCACTTTCTTTGTAAGCGACTGCAGATTTTATATGAATCATCATTATTATTTGATTCCTGGCGCGTTTTATCTACTAACGTCAGCTAATGACTGGAGTCTGACTGACAGTAAGTTCCCTTCGGTCTTCAGGACTCATCTGAGTATTCTAATCGATCTTAATAATGTTGTGGTCTGTATGGTCCCGATTTCACGTGTATATCACCCTTAACTAGCCAGTCTATCATGTCAATCCGCAATGTAAAAACTTGTGATTTGATTAACACCCTCATATTAATACTATTATCATTTGACTCTTTTACGGGTAATCCACACCAGCGTTAGCCGATGGTTTCTCACAAGAATTTGAGTGACTACAAGTCTCTTCAAGTTTCCAGGACTCTCCTCAGTATTCTAACCGATCTTAATAATGCCGTAGTTTGGGTGGTCTCCACTCGTTCTCTTATTTCCAATTCCACCAGTCCTTCTACCAATCATCTGGTGACTCTACCAAGAGCACCAATTACAAATTGTTATCACCGTCACTTTCATGTTCCACAGTTTTTTCAATTCTCTAGCAAGGTCTTGGTACTTATCTCTGTTTTCGTTTTCTTTCAATTTATTATTATTATTATTATTATTATTATTATTATTTACTCCTTTAGAGTTTTTTTATATCAGTGTTAGCTGATGGTTTTTCACAGGAGTTTGAGTGACAGCAAGTCTCCTTAAGTCTCCAGGACTCGTCTCAGGATTCTGGTCGTTCTCAGCAATGCTGTCATATGGATAGTCTCTACCCGTCCACCAACTTCCAGGTCCTCCAGGCCTTTTATTTTACTCCTTGAGAGTTTTTGACACCAGAGTTAGCCGATGGTTTCTCACTGAAGTTTGAGTGACTGCAAGTCTCCATAAGTCTCCGGGACTCTCCTCAGTATTCTGGCCGATCTTAATAATGCTGTAATTTGTATGGTCTCCACACATCGTATTTCCAAGTCCTAGTACAAACCCTTTGGTGACTGTACCCAGAGAACCAATTAAAATTATTCGTATCACCGTCACTTTCATGTTCTACAGTTGTTATTTATTCATTAGAGTTTTTCACATCAGCGTTAGCTGATGGTCTTTCACTGGAGATTGAGTGACAGCAAGTCTCCTCAAGTCTCCAGGACTCTTCTCAGTATTCTGGTCGTTTTCAATAATGCTGTTGTTTGGGTGGTCTCCACTCGGCCACCAACTTCCAAATCCCCCAGCCCTTTTAATATTCCTTTCGTCACCGTGCCCAAAGCACTAATCACAATTGGTATAATTGTCACAGTTGTTTATTATTATTATTATTATTATTAACTCTTTTTCGAGTTTTTCACGCCAGCGTGTGCCGATGGTTTCACACTGGAGTTTGAGTGACTGCAAGTTTCTTCAAGTCTCACAAACTTTGCTCAGTATGCTGGCTGATCCTGATAATGCTGTAGTTTGGACGGTCCTCCCTAATCCTCTTATTTCAAAGTCCTCCAGTCTCGGTATCAGTCCTTTCGAAGAGCGCAAATTACAATTGGTATCACCGTCATTTTCATGTTCCACAGTTTGTTGTTGTTATTATTATTATTATTATTATTATTATTATTATTATTATTATTATCATATTTACCCACCCCTCCGCTCGGACAGGATATGACACAAGGTCAATTTTTAAGCGGAGTTTAACAGGTTTGAATTCAGAGTTTTCCTTCTCCTAGACTAGTTGCCTAACCAAGGCTGAAGAACCTAGTCTGCCCTACTATTTACCCATAACTGGAGGGAGAATAATTGGATTCATACCTTTCCCAAGGGTATTAGTACTATGTGAAATACAATCAGTCTCGTCCAGGTTTGAACTCGTGTCGCCGTGTCCATTTCCTACGACGATAACCATTACACTACGGACACTTGAATCCTTTATTATTATTATCATTATTATTATTATTATTATTTCATTTTCAGCTTTACTTTCGGTTTCTTGCCGTAAGCAAGTGCGAACTCAAGTTGTGCTACTGTGTTCACTTTCAAACTAATACCCTTGGGAAAATTTTGAACTTTCTTATTTCTCCAGTTCTCGGTTAGATATTATCGCAACTTTTCTTGAACAAGGATGGCTTTGGCGTTAAATAACCCACTAAGGCTGATATGCCATTACATTAAAAAACAAACAAACCAATCCTTCACAGGGTCCTTACCCAAAGCCAAGGGCTCGGGATTATTTGCAATTTATGTATTTGTTTTTAGCCGCCTCTTATCGATGTTATTTATTTATTATTATTATTTTGATCAATGCGAGTTTTTAACACTAGTTTTAACCAGTAGTTTTTATGGAGTCAGAGTGACAGCAAGACTTTTCAGATCTCAAAGACTCTTCTTAGTATTCTGGCTGATCCCAGCTATGCTGTAATCTGGATGGTTACTCTTTGCGAGTTTTTCGCACCAGCTTTTGCTAGAGTCTAAGTTTCAGAAAGTCTCCTCAGTATCTTAGCCGATCTCAACAATACTGCGATCTGTGCGGTTTCGAATCCTTCTCTGATTTCCAAATCCACCTATCCTCCTCCAAAATGTTTCGGGACTGTACCAAGTGCCACATGTAAAACTGATATGACTTACAACTTCATACTCTACGGCTTGTTCAACTTTCTGACAAGATTCAAATATTTGTCCAGTTTTTCACCTTCGTTCATCTTTACTCAGTGATTTGCTACCACAGCAAAATCGACAATTCGGATATGATCTCTTTTTATTTTAATTTTTTTTTCAATAAAGCTTCGTCTGACCTTCTTGTTTGGGTAATCCGTTTGTATCAGAAAGTCCCTGTGAATTTTATACGTTTCCTCTTCAGTGACAGATTCTAGTTTGGGCAAAAACCATTTGTTTGTATACTGAAATTTTAATTTCTAGCACAATTCCCTGAAGATCACCTTCCTCACCCAGTCGCTTCGGGAGGAAGGCCGACTGCATTAATTTGCTATTGGCTTTGCCCCCGCCGTCAGGCGATCGTGTTGGACGGGGATTTGTCCATCTAAGGCAGACTTGAGGCCGAAAGACCCCCGGGTTCGGCTGGGCCACCTTTGGGTGGGCTAGCTGCATTATTGACACCTTCATATAACACTGGACCCCATTTGTCGAGTTTAAGCTATAATCTGGCATCCGTGCCTGGACTCACGTTTGGGTCCATGTCCAGTTTGGCTCATCGGCTCTCATTGCAACAGGTGAGCCGATGACCAGCACAGACCAGCAGGGCTTGAGTTTCGGCTCAGGTCCAACCTTCTCCTCCCCTAACCCCCACTATAATCCGACCTTTGGGTCATTTGACCTTGTGTTAAGTCCTATCTGGCGAAAGGCAGAAACAAATATACCTTCCTCACCTAGTCTTGTCAATTCTTGTATTCCTTTTGTGCTAATTTACTGTATTCTCTTATTCTGGTTTGGTTTCGTTTTCTTTGTTTAATGGCATATCAACCTTTGTAGGTTATTCAATGTCAAAGCCATTCTCCTAGAAGAACAGTAGTGGTACTATTTAACCCATAGCAGGGAGGATAAGGGGGTTCACACCTTTCCCAAGGGTATTTGCTCGAAAGTGAAGGTAATAGCGCGACTGGAGTACGATTCCGCAATCCATCGCTTTAACCACGAGGATTAATTGTTTCATCTCTATCACCACAATACTTACACTTCTTTTTATCCTTTGGAATACTTTATATACGTTTTCACACCAGTTCTTGTAAGGAAACTTCTATGAAGTCCAAATGGGATGAAAATCCCCACAATAAGCTCTTTCAAATACAACCAATTTTAAAAGAAAAAATGCTGGATCCTAATAATACCAGAAGAGAAGAAACTACCCTTACTAGACTACGCATTTGACCCACTCAACTGACTCACTCCATCATTCTTAAAGAACAACCTCCCCCAAAATGTCCGTATGGAAACCAATACACAATCAAGCACAGTTTGATAGAATGCACAAAACTCAACCACACCAGGAAAAAGTTTTATTAGGCGAACAGCATGAAGGAACTATTTTTTTTTAATTGCTCTCAAAAACATAATCAAATTCTTTAAAAAAATTGGCCTCCTATTAAAGATATAGACTATGTTACCAAAACCTTCGACCATCAAGTTTATACAAACAAAAAGTTTTGAACTATTTTAAAACACTAATTCCGGACTATTTATTTACAATTAATATTCATTTATATATATATATATATATATATACATATCAGAATTTGACACTCAATGAACCTTAAGAGGTTAATTTGCCATAAAACTCAACCATCACCAACCTAAAAATATGCGTTTATAAATCATCTATATAATATATGTGTAAAAAGGCTCTGGTGTTAAATAACCTATAGAGGTTGATATGCCATTAAATCCAACCAACCATAAGATAGTCTCAACCCTTCCCTGTATCTCCAGCTACCCCAGTCTCTCTTTTAGGTTCTTTGGAATGCTCCAAGGAGTCCATGATATCACTGGTATCACTGCCAACTTAATGTTCCATAACCGGCTCATTGGCCTTGTGGGTAGAGTATTCGCCAATGGTCTGGGAAACCGAGGTTCAATCCCAGTTCGGGTGATACCAAAGACTATAAAAATGGTACTTGATATCTCTTTGCTTAACACTCAGCATTATAAGGTACGGATCAAGGGTAAAGTAGAGCAATCCAAGGAAAGGAGTAGCGCCCTCTCCTACCCCTCAGTGTTGTAGTTTTTGAAAAGGAAGCCTTCAGGTCGCCCTCGACTACGGTCGCCAACAGCTTTTTAATCTTCCATAGCTTCTTTTTTTTATTTTTTTCTGTTCTCAGGCAAGATCAAGTTGTTTATTTCGTTTTTCACTTTCGTTTTATTTCGCTCAGTGGTTTGCTGGAATGGCGAAGTTTACTCTCTCGCAAATTCCTTTCTTTTAGTTAGCGATATGGTCTAGTTTTCTTACTTAGTGTTATGGTCAAGGGGAATTTTATATGATAACATGACACAGAAATAAGTGATAAGAAATATATTGAAGGAAAATAGTACATACACAAACGATAACTGGGAGAAACCCTTCCTCAACTTAACAATCAGGAATATTACCGCTCTTGGTAACGGCTTGCTGAGACTCCTCTGAGACCGAGACTGCGCAGAAGAGAGCTCAGTCGGTATATGTCACATAAGAACGAGTCCATCTATAGGGGATACCCCAACACTTAGTGGGTAATGGTTAAAGCGTTGGACTGCGGAATCATAGTACGCGAGTTCGTACTCCAGTCGCGCTATTACGTTCAGAAGAGATGGCTTGTCAATTACTGAACAAAGGGCAAGAGCTTTGACTTCATTAATTGAGGAAGAATTGGGAAGGGTTACACCAAAAGTATGCAATCGTTTCATAGCTGGAATTCAATTAGCATTAGAAGATGTTGTGTTCTAATAAATGACTTGAAGAAATTTTTTTTATATTATAAAATGTTAACAATTTTATTGCTAAAATAATTTATAAAATATTTTTTATATTTATACTTATAATAATTTTTCCATTTTGAACTGAAGTACTCCCATTTTGAACTGAAGTACTCCCATTTTGAACTGGAAAAGGTATAGTCTGATGATTAGCAGCTACTCTGATGATGATTGCAATATCATCATCATTATTATTACTATTGATTGATTAATTCATTGATTTTAAAGGCACGACACTTTTTCTAGTGTTATTTTATGCTTATTGACAAGAGAATCACATCCATTGTACGTGTAGCAGAAAGAAAGAATTTCAAATTATTATTTAGTGCGGGAATTATTTTGCAGTTGGGGTTTCGAATTTATATATTTCGTCCAATGAGAATAGATAATGCCATTCTGCCCAGGTGACTTTCCCGGGCAATATAAAAGGCGATGTAACGTTCCCTCGTCCTCTCTTCTTCACTAACTCTTCTTGACGATTCCAGCAGCAGTAACAGATCATCACAACATGAGATGAGCACATTCAAACTTTGGGCCTGTGTTCCTTTAAGAGTCTATTCTTTCATCATTCATTCCTCCTAGACCCACTGGTCCTCAAAACTTAAGGTTAGACGTTTAATTTCGGCTATCATTTGCAACTGCTTCCCTTCGTGTATGACTCACGGTACAAGGGTTATCTTTCTGGCAGTCATTAAACTTCTTGAAACTCATCAATATTCTCATCCTCATTCCTGTATTTTCCTTTCTTCTTAATGTAACAGGGCAGACCACAATTTGACCTTTTACTAAATACGTTTATATTTACTTATTTTGTGGAGTTTTTTTTGGGGGGGTTGCAGACGGTACTATCGCTTCCGGACCTTTGCTTCGTCTCAGGGGGGTACCCGTCTTGGCAATACCCGTTTGCTGAGCTAAGTTTATCGCTTGGCACCCAAGGCGCCCCAATAGAGGAATGCCGATAATACCTAGCATTTTCTACCAGATGCACAGGAGTCTCGATTCGTACATGGCTCCCCACATTAAAATGACATTGTGTCAAATTCTACCTGGTTTAAGGTATGGATAGATATCATGATACTATCGAATAATAATAATTTTAAACCGTTTTATTTGACTCATAGATGAGACCCTAAAAGGTACTACAACACCAGGTCCTGGTTTAGACCAGAGGGTCACCTAGCGTTCGCACCAGACGAGCTTTTGGAAGTTGATCACTTGGTCTCTGTCGGCTTTTCCCCAAGAAGTACTCACATTGTAGAGCTTAGTTTATAGCTTGGTACCGGAGTGCCTCAAAAGAGGAATGCGGATGGGATCGAGCAATTTTGAGATGCCTGCACTTGGGTCTCAATTTGTGCGTTGACCCCAACTATCATGTAAAATCTAACTTGGTAAGAAGTCAGAAAAATACCCTTACTACACCGGGTCAGAATGTACCAACGAAAAATGTCAATGAAAAGCTACTCCACAATTTCTAAACCTCCAGAATTGGAGCCTCACCATCAGCAGCCGTAGTGTCATACAGAGGACACCCCTTTTTGTAAGAATTCTTACCTATCTGCAACGTATTATAAGACCTGCTGGCAGGATGGTATTATTATCATATATACATACATACATACTTTTACATGTTCCTTTTGGGCGTTTACTGATTGTTATTTGGGATCGGGTGTTAGCCTCATCAAATTTCCTACACCTTACTCAGCACTTTTGACGAAGCCAACACAAATATAGGGGATGGACAGGTTCTCATCATTCCTTGTATCTCTGATTCCCACAATTTCGCCTCTTGTATTGTTGTTATAGTTTCCAACGAGTCAGTTATTACGCACCAGATTCTAGCCTTCCCATTTAGACTTTCATTTCTTCTTGGGCAAGATCTTAGTATTCTTCTAGGCTTGTTTCTTTAATATTCAACCTGGAAGCTATGACTTTAATATTCGACCTGGAACAGCTATGACTTTTAGAAAAGCTAAATTCTGTGTGTGTGTGTGTGTGTGTGTGTGTGTGTGTGTGTGTGTGTGTGTGTGTGTGTTATTTTAATCCTTGCAATTTTTTTCACGATTCTACATGACAAGAAGTCTCTCCATGTCTCCAGGACCCTTCTGAGTATTCAAGCCAACCTTAATAATGCTGAGGTCAAGATGGTTTCAATTCTTTTGTCTGATCTCCAGTTAACCCAGTCTCTTTTACAGGTTCTTTTTCTGACAAAGTACCAGCATTTGTCCAGTTTTTCATTATTATTATATTACTTCTTGCGAGTTTTCACAACAGCGTTAGTTGATGCTCTTTCACTGCAGAATGAATGACAGCAAGTCTCCTTAAGTCGCCAGGACTCTTCTCAGTATTCAGGCTGTCCTAAACAATGCTGTAGTTTACATGGTCTCCGCTCGTCCTTCGACTTTCAACCCCTTCAGCCCTCTTACTAAGCCTTTGAGGATCATTCCAGGTGCACCAATGATTATTAGTATCACCGTCACTTTCGTGTTCCATAGCTTGTTTAGTTCTTTGGCAAGATCTAAGTATATTTCTCTTTTTCTCATTTTCTTTTATTTTCACTGTGTGGTCGGGCGGGACGGTAAAATCTGCTATTCGACGGGTTCTCTTTATTCTTTTGATGATCACTTGGTCTGGTCTTCTTGCCGGGATTATATGATGTGTTTGTATCACAAAATCCCTGAGAATTTTGTGTGTCTCATTCTTCTCGACAGATTCTGGTTTGTGCATATATCATCTGGAAGTATGGCGCTAGTGTGTTGGATTCACTTATTATTTACTCCTTTAGAGTTTTTCACATCAGTGTTAGCTGATGGTTTCTCACTGGAGTTTGAGTGACAGGAAGTCTCCTCAAGTCTCCAGGACTCGTCTCAGGATTCTGGCCGTTCTTAGCAATGCTGTCGTTTGGATAGTCTCTACCCGTCCGCCAACTTCCAAGTCTTCCGGGCCTTTTAATAATCCTTTAGTTATTGTGCCTAAGGCACCAATCACAATTGGCACAATTATTATTATTATTTTTTATTTACTCAATATCTGTCAATATTTCTGAGATGAAGTATTATGAACAATATTTACATTTTTCGGACTATTGTCCTCATCTTTGTCGCCATGTTTATCACAATGTTTCGGCCGTTGTACGCTCCAACCTTCTTCAGGTAGTTGGAATGTCGAACTTAACCTTTATTTCGCTTACCGGGGTAGACTGTTCTAGTTCCACGAGCCATGTTTAATGAATGTCAGTTATCAGTTATCTTTCTATTAATTTCCCCTCTGAAAGTTCACTGGAAGTCCTTTAAAAAAAAGCAATGATAACAGCAAAATTGCAATATGAGCACTAGTAAAAAAAAAAATGGTTGCTGAAGACATTAGGTATATAATACCCAGAAATTCAGACACAGATGTCCTCAAGGATACATGGTATAATGGATAAAGTCGTTGGTTAGATCCAGTGACATACCCAATGAGTGTGAGTTCAATACCCGGTGAAGGCAGTGGAGAACGATCAGAGGGAAAATTAACTGGAGATAACTGATAACTGACATCCATTAAACGTGGCTCGTGGAACTAGAATAGTCTACCCCGGCAAATGAAATAAAGGGTTAAGTTAGACATTCCAAATACCTGAAGGAGGCCGGAACGTACAACGGCCAAAACGTTGTGATAAACATGGCGACAAAGATGAGAACAATAGTCCGAAAAATGTGAATATTTCTGAGATGAGATATTATGTACAATATTTACATTTTTCGGACTATTGTCCTCATTTTTGTCGCCATGTTTATCACAACGTCTCAGCCGTTGTACGCTCCGACCTTCTTCAAGTGGTTGGAATGTCGAACTTAACCTTTATTTCGCTTACCGGGGTAGACTGTTCTAGTTCCACGAGCCTTGTTTAATGAATGTCAGTTATCAGTTATCTTTCTGTTAATTTCTCCACTCGTTCTCCAACTTCCTCCAGTCCCTTTAATAATCCTTTAGTTATTGTACTAAAAGCACTAATCACAATTGATGTAATTGTCACCTTCATCTTCGATTGTTTTATTATTAATCCACGTTACCCAAATCTCCAAACAGTATAAATGATAATAATAATAATCATTATCATGTCGTGCTGGTAGCACGGATATCCTTGACTCACTCTCGTCACTTTTCCCTATCGTTCATCGCCTCAGGCAGGTCTTCTGGACAGCATCCCGTATCCTCACATAGTTGCTGAATGTATGTTCGTGCTGGTCGTCCTGCTTTTTCACGGCCATGTGTGGGGGTCCATCAGAGTACATCACTTATGAGTTCGTCCCTGCTTCTCCAGCAGTGTCCTGCATGTCTGGTTATGCACTACATGGACTCTAACAAAACGCCTGGAGAAGAAGCTAGACGGCAATTACACAAGAATGCTGCGAGCAATCTTGAACAAGTCCTGGCGGCAACAACCCACAAGACACCAACTGTACGGTCACCTGCCTCCTATCACGAAAACTATTCAAGTTAGACGAACCAGACATAAATTATTATAATAATAATCATTATTATTATTTTTATCAACATTATTATTATTATTATTATTATTCCTTGGGAGTTTTCCATACTAGTGTTAGCTAATGGTCTTTCACTGGAGTCTCCTCAAGTCTCCAGGAGTTTTTTCAGCGATCTCAATAAAGCGGTAGTTTGAATGGTTTCGAATTGTCCTTCAATTTCTAACTCTTCCAGCCTCTTACCCAGCCTTTGGTAAGACTCCAGTGAAAGACCATCTGCTAACGCTGGTGTGAAGAAATCGCAAGTAGTATCATTATGCTATACACTAAAAATTTGGTTAATCAAGTTATTTGAATTTTAGATCAAATATCTAAAGTTGGACTGGCATTTCTTTTTAATATGACTGGCAAAAACGTTTTTATGAGCGTTAATAGCTTTAAACTGCTTTGAATAAGGCAAAAAGAGTAACAGGCTGTTTTTCCCCCACCCTACCTCGTTTTCTCTTTAATAAATAAATACGATGTGTTTCTCTCGGTGCATATGTAGTAGGCATATGAATATACATGGCTCACTGATATAAGTGCGACAGTAAAAAGAAAAGAATGTGCTCTAGCTTGAACGGACTCATACAGCAGGTTGGGAACAGCATATTAATGAGTGCAATATGTGCATATATGTGTGTATTTCCGTTAAGACAGTAAATACCTACGTTATTTTTGTATTATACGTAAATTTCTATGATCAAATCTATTGTATATATATATATATATATATATATATATATATATATATGGGTGTGTGTGCGCGCGTGTGTGTGTGTATCATCATCCATTATATATATATATATATATGATTAAAATTCAATGCTGTAAGCGTCTCCAAATCGCAACATTTTCACTGTGCAGTGCTCAATACAAAAAAATACAGAGCAATATCACAATATATTAAGAAT
Source organism: Sepioteuthis lessoniana (assembly GCA_963585895.1). Taxonomy (NCBI): domain Eukaryota; kingdom Metazoa; phylum Mollusca; class Cephalopoda; order Myopsida; family Loliginidae; genus Sepioteuthis; species Sepioteuthis lessoniana. The sequence continues at coordinate 36,804 of CAUZXS010001528.1, forward strand.
TATGAACCACGACTCTAAGTGCCACGTGTTTAATCGTCAGATTAGCCAGTGATTTCATCTGTGTTTGTGTGTGCGGCCACTTGCCTCCCATCACGAAAACTATCCAAGTTAGACGGACCAGACATGCAGGACACTGCTGGAGAAGCAGGGACGTGCTCATAAGTGATGTACTCTTATGGACTCCCTCATATGTCCGAGCAAAAGCAGGACGATCAGCTCGAACCTACATACAGCAGCTATGTGATGATACGGGATGTAACCCTGAAGACCTGCCAGAAGCGATGAACAATAGGGAGGAGTGGCGAGAGAGGGTCAGGGGTATCCGTGCTGGCGGCACGACATGATGATGATAATATATATTTTATTAAATAATAAAGACAAATTTTCTCTGTATGATTTATTAACGATTCTTTCATGTTTTCTGATAAGTGTCTTAGTTTCAGATTGGCATTGGTAGTTGCTGGAGGTGCCCGTGGTGCAGTCGTTATCGTCGTAGGAATTGGACACAGCGACACGAGTTCAAATCCTGGACGAGACTGATTGCATTTCACATAGCACTAATACCCTTGGGAAAGGTATGAATCCAATTATTCTCCCTCCAGCTATGGGTAAATAGTAGGACAGACTAGGTTCTTCAACCTTGGTTAGGCAACTAGTCTAGGAGAAGGAAAACTCTGAATTCAAACCTGTTAAACTCCGCTTAAAAACTGACCTTGTGTCATATCCTGCCCGAGCGGAGGGGTTGGTAAATAGTATCATCAGGGGTTGCTTGCTTATGTAAGGTGTGTTTGTATTTTTTTTAAAAAGAGTTTTGAAAAAAAAAATTTAATGAGTTTTGAATGTTCATGCCATAACGAAAATATGGGAACAAGCAAGCACCCCTGATGAAGAGCCCGAAAGCGCCCGGGACAATTTTGGGAAATTTATCTACTAATTCCAACCTGAAACTAAGACACTTATCAGAAAACATAAAAGAATCTTCAATAAATTATACACACAAAATTTGTCTTTATTATTTAATGAAACATACTTAAATGAACGACTGCTGCCTAACTAAACCCCCATATTAATATATATATATATATATATATATATATATATATATATATATATATATATATAAGTTGGATTGAACACAATGTATTTCTTTTAAACCGAAAACTCTCTGGCAAGAGTGGTGCTAAGAGCTTCCGTAGCATTCTCCTTCAGGGGTGCTTCAGGCATCCGACAATGAATTTAACTCTCTCTCTCTCTCAAGCACACACACACACGCATACTTGCGCGCACACACACACACACACACACACGCATATATATATATATATATATATATATACATATATATATATATATATATACATCTCAACCCATTCGCTTTTTCCCTAGTTAAACAAAAGATCGCGTCTTCCTCGACTGTATGTAAGATATGGAGGTTAATTGGCCTTTCTTTACTACGTTCTTCTTCACGGTTGATCGCCTTACCAGTGACCCGGGTGACCAGGGTTCAATCTCAGGTTGAGTAAAACCAAAGTCTAAAAAAGTGGTTCCTTGCTTAACACTCAGTATCAGAAGGTACGTATCAAGGGTAAAGGGGAGCAATCTAGGGAAAAGCGTACCGCCCCACTACACCTCGGTGTTGTAGCTAATAAAACAGGAGCTTTCGGTCGCCATCGACGATGGTCGCCAACTTACATCTGCGATAACCTCGACAGATTATGAGACTTCTAGTTACGTGTATTTTGGGGAGTGGAAAGGTGTACGCATGTGAGATAAGGCCTCTGAGATGCTTGAATACGAATGTGTCTGTGTGTTCGTTCAAGTAGTCTTGACTTTTCTTTTCTTTTCTTTTTTTTTTTTTTTTTTGTCTTTTTTCATGAAATTCTTGTGGTTTGTTACTAATAGAAAAAAAAAACAACAACTAACAAACATTAAAAAAAAAGGTGTGCTTGGAAAAGCCGATTTATCATCACAAACACTTATACAGAAAATATAATCAGATTGATTGGGAGATTCCTTGTGGTGAAGTGGCTAATGAGAGACGTAGTTTGCGAGTTCGAATTCCAATCGTGCTATTTAGTTCACTTTCGTATAAATAATCTTGAGAAAAGTATGAACCCCCTTACACCCGCCGCAAAAAATGGTTTAGATAATACCAATGCTGTTGCTGGGTTAGTAAAATGGTAATTCCTGTGTTCGGAGCGAGTGAGGGAGAGGCTCTCTGTGATTAGATATACTAATCACGTGATAAGCCCAGAAGTCTTGGCGCAAAAATCTTAAATCAAGACAGACCGATTCCACCAGACGTTCCGAGAGGCGGGGACGTTAAAGGCTCGCAGAAAGACAACCCTAAGATACCAGATATCTTCTTCAGCGCGCCGGTAAGTCCCTCAAACTCAACTGTATACACAGGGAGGACTGTATATTGTTATTAATTGTTTCACCTGTTTAATAATAAATTGTTAGAATTAAACGAAGTATTAATTCATTTATTTGTTGCTGTTAGCCTTAGAATAAATGCTATACTAGCACAATACTGTTCTTTATGAGTATTGCTTTGACATTATTCAACCCACGAAGGTTTATGCTATTAAACAAGTATTCAAGCCATCCTTTGGAATCCGCCACGGCCAGGCTTTTCCATTTTCAATAACCGTTACTTCGATGACGAGTGTAGTCAAACAGGTGACTTCGGTTAAAATAGTACAAACGCCCGGATGGTGGGGCGTAGAATAAACTGTGTCCACTGCAGAGGGATATCACTCCCACACCAAAAAGGGTGTGTCTTGAGTACGACACCTAACCGCATCTGATGGAGAGGATCCTCTTTTGGAGATCTTTGAAGTGTAGAGTACGCTTTCATTACCATTACTCCCAGGCCCACTCTACCATGGAGTGGCAGTAACTGTTAGAGTAATGCCTATAGGTCAAATAGATTTGTTTAAAGATTATTCGATAGAGTTGTGTTTAAAAGAAATGTTATCATACACGCAGAATGAACGCGATTTCCTAAAATTAACCTTAACGAGTTGACGTGCCGTTAAAACTAATCAATCCAGCTGGTATAAAGCTCCCTGTGTTTGGTGCTCGTGAAAATCGAATTTTCTGGAGTAGAATTATTCTGTCAAACTAATTTGCTAATCATTAAGTCAAAATGAGACGCTCTATGTATTCGGTATTACAACATGCTCAGATGAAACTGGTACAAGGCATCTTCTGTTGGGCGCTCGGAAGATGATCAAAGTTACAACAGAAGAAATATTCTGGCCGATATTTCACTAATCATTAAATCGTTGTGAAAGTAGATATTTATTATATATTCCTCAGACTAGCACAAGATCATCTCTAACAGGCATTTAAGAAGAACTCTCTCTCTCTATATATATATATATATATATATATATCATCATCATCATGTCATGCCGCCAGCACGGATATCCCTGACCATCTCTCGCCACTTCTCCCTATCATTCATCGCCTCCGGCAGGTCTTCTGGGTTACTTCCCGTGTCCTCACATAGTTGCTGTATGTAAGTTCGTCTGGTCGTCCTGCTTTTGCTTGGCCATATGTGGGGGTCCATAGGAGTACATCACTTATGAGCTCGTCCTTGATTCTCCAGCAGTGTCCTGCGTGTCTGGTTCGTCTAACTTGTATAGTTTTCCTGATGGGAGGCAAGTGGCTGTATAGTTGGTGTCTTGTGGGGTGTTGTCGCCAGGACTTGTTCAATATTGCTCTCAACATTCTTGTGTAGTTGCCGTCAAGTTTCTTCTCCAGCCGTTTAGTTAGCGTCCATGTAGTGCATCCATATAGCAGTATCGATACAACCGCTGCCTGGAAGAAACTGCGTTTCATTTCATCGGTCAGGTCTGATTTCCATATGATTGAGAGCCTATCTATAGCCGTCAATGCTTTCGTCAGTCGTGTGTCGATGTCGTTTTCGGTTGATGAGACGCTACTTCCTAGGTAGGTGAATTTGTCTACTAGCCTCAGAGAGGCTCCGTCTAGTGTGGTAATGTTGCCCGTTTGGTTGTAACACATATATTTAGTCTTGTGCGCATTGACATGGAGGCCAATGCCTGCTGCAGCTCGTTCCAAACTATGCAGTAGTGTCTCTCCTTGATTAGGCGTATTCGCCAGTAATGCCAAGTCATCAGCGTAGTCGGCGTCTGTGATTGTTTTTGCGGGGTACCTTTTGCTTCTTTTCTTAGTCAGCTCGAAGCCATTTTCTCTGATTTTGTCGATCGAAGTTCTAAGCACATAGTCTAGACAGATGATAAAGACGTATGGGGCTAGCGTGTCTCCTTGTAGTACTCCTGCAACAATGTCGAAGTATTCCGTGTCTCCATCTGGTGAACGTACTTTCACTTTTGTGTTTCTGTAGAGGATCATTATTGCTGCTACGGTTTCTTTTGGTAGGCCGTATGCTAGTAGGATTAGTTCCATTTTCCCTCTGTGGATGGAATCGAAGGCCATGGTAAAGTCGACAAATAGTAATGTCGCCTAAAGGTTTTTTGCCCGAACGCATTCAAGGATTCTACGGATGGTCAATATTTGTGAGGTTGTGGATCTATTTCTCCGGAAGGTATTTTGGTTTTTCCTTAGGATGTTTTCTATTATGGGTTCTATGCGGTTTCGTAGTAGGGCATTGTAGATTTTGGCTGCTATGGATGTAAGTGTTATCCCTCGGTAGTTCTTGGCTAATCCGAGGTCGCCTTTTTTAAGGAAAGGAAGGATGCATCCCTTCATCCATCTTTCTATCCTATTTTGACTATAGACTGCGTTGCATTGCCGGGGCAGTATATCGTGGAATTGTCTAGTCTTCCACACTTCTGGGGGGATTTCGTCCAGCCCTGCAGCTTTCCTATTTTTAATTTTTTTAAGAACCGAGTCGAGTTCTTCTTTGGTGAAAGGACCTAGTTTAATGTCTAATTGCTTACTGATAATTCTGGTGATCGGTTCGTCGGTTATTTTCGGCGGGCTTCCTAGTAGATTTTTGAAATGCTGTTCCCACAGTTTTACTCTTTCTTGTTGGCTTGCAGCTTTCAATTTTGCTTTGGCTATGCTCTTCCTTCTACCTACTTCATTTATTGTTTGCCAGGCTATCCTGGATTGTCTATCTTCCACCGAGTCTCTAATCTTATCTATCTGATTTTGTATGTATTCTGCCTGTTCTTTTAGATATATTCCTGCTAATTGATATTGTGCCTTTTCTAGTTTTCGGGCATTTGTGTTTGTTGGGTTCTTCCGATAGCTTTTGGTGGCAGTTTTCACGAGTGCACGTTTTTCTCTAACCGCTGACGTTTCCCAAGGGACTCTATATTTAGTTCTAGGTTTTGTTGAGATACACTTTGATGCCGCCTCAAGGTGTGCTTCAACAAAATTTTCATATTCGTCATTTGGGGTAACTTTTTCTATCTTCTCTTGTAGTGTTTCGAATCTGTTTCTTAAAATATATATATGTATATATATATCTTTCTCTCCCCCTCTCTCTTACTCTATCTTCCACTCTTTCTTTCTTTCTCTCTCTCACTCTCTCTTTCTTTCTCTCTCTCTCTCGACCTCTTTCTTTCTTTCTTTCTCTCTCTCCTTCCACCTTTTCTTTCTTTCTCTCTCTTCCTCTATCTCTCTTTTTTTCACTCCCTCCCTCTCTCTCTCCCCCTCTTTCTCTTTTTCTCTCTCAATCCGTCATCTTGGTGAGTCCTCTAGACAGTAATAAGTATCTCTTATGAGTTTGTCTTTAGTTCTCTAGTAGTGCCCAACATCTCTTCCTCGTTTTACTTTGGTATTTTGTGAGATAGGAGGTAAGTGGCTGTACAACTGCTGTTTTGTTGGATGTTGCTTCCAGGATTCGTTCAAAACTGCTCGTAACATCGTAATAAAGTTCTTATCTAGACTTTTCGCCAGGTGTTTTATGAAAGTCCGAGTTGTGCAACCATACAATAGTACTGACACGGCAACGGCTTCAAAGAATATTCGTTTTATTATATCAGAGAGATCATATTTTCTTATGGTCGATAACCTGTCAATATCAGTCCACGTTTTACCAATGCATATGTTGACGTCACCTTCAGTAGATGAGATATTGCCACTGATGTATATAAAGTGTTCTGCAAATTTTAGAAAGAGGTGATGGTACCATCTTGATTAAAACGTATGGTCAGTTTCATCCGATTTCAACTAGAGACAAATGCCTCTTGCTGCCTGCTCTAGTTCATGCAAAAGAAATTTGACTGGAACAGGTGTATTTGTAAGAGGTACTAGATCATTTAAGCGACGTCTTCCTCATGAATCCAATAGCCAATCGGGACGGAAAATAAAAGAGAGAGAGAGAGAGAGAGAGAGAGAGAGAGAGAGAGAGAGAGAGAGGAGGGGAATGTGTGCACCGAGTCCTTTTGATAAAAGTTTGTGTGTTTGGTTTGGTTAGATGGCACATCAACAATTGTGGGTTATTTAATGCCAAATTTTATTTTTATACATATAAAAGTAAAAGTAAGTAAAGTTGTCTCCCTTTAGTCGAGGACGACCTGAAGGCTCCTTTTTCAACAGCTACTACACCAAGGTGAAGGGGGGGCGATACTCCTTTCCCTGGATTGCTCCACTTTACCCTTGATCCGTACCTTATATTACTGAGTGTTAAGTAAGGAGGTATCAAGTACCATTTTTTAAGTCTTTGGTATGACTCGACCTGGGATTGAACCCCAGTTTCCCGATAAACAGTTCTATTTCAAACAATTCAGTTGAGTATAAATATAGTTTTTGTTTACACACTGTTAAATGTCAAAACACCTCTATTTCAAACAATTCAGTTTAGAATAAGTACAGCGTTTAGTTCTATTTGACCCATAGATAGGACCCTTTCAGGTGCTACCACACTGAAGGGGTATTCTGCATTACCCAAAGCTCCAACAATACTAGAACCTCACCATCAGATGGTTTGGTGCCATATTCCGGACACTCGTTAGTTGGAGGGATCTTACCACTCTGCAGAGATGCAGTCGGTGTATTCTTCAGCCCCATAAATACAAATGAAAGAAAAATAGTTGCTGTACGAATAAGTAATCTAAGTAAAATAAAAAGTCATTGTTAGACTAAGTTAAAACTTAAAACATTAAAAAGCAGTAAATAAAAATTTTCATTTTGATACCAGGTCATATTTGTGATAGGAGTACAGACAATAATAAACCCCAAAATTTGATATAGCCTCAACATACAATCCATGAAAAATAACAAATACAAATACAAATCAACATGGGACTCAGATTACAGATCTGAGTGTCATGACCGGCAGATCTCCCTTAATAACCGATTTGGGGTCCTCATTGGCAACCTACCAATGTTGGCTGTTTTAATTTCAGGTACACAAAGACCAAAGCAACACAGCATCTGAGAGATATAAAAAAATGGACTAGAATAAACAAAAAATGTAACTCACTGCTGTTTTAAAAGCAATTCTACACAAAAGGGTTATAAGAAAAGGATACTCGAAATTTTTGCGAAATCATCAAAATTTAAAACAAGCTAGAATGATTTTAAAGAAAGGTTGGTTTTCTGACGTAGAGATACTATAAATATATGAATAGGTAAGTTGTGAAGAACATGTACAAGAATAGACCCCTACACGAATTGAAACACAAAATATTAAAAACCAAAGTAATACGGAACCCAAGACCACAACCTTAACACAAAAAAAAATAAATAAATAAACGACGTAAATTTAAGAAAAAATCACGACTGAAAAGAAGGCTGCATTACTGTCTCTAAATAATTAGAACGGGTAAAAGTCAAGGCAGAAACCGAAAAGGTCAATGAATTATCAAAAAATAAATTCCCAAAGAACATCACCGAACTAAACGATCTAATTTATACAAAAACAAAAATAGTCGGTGATATTATTGGTATTCTCACTAAGAAATACAAACAGACAAACCAAACCTCGATTGGAAATGAGGCTCTTTCCTCATTTCCAAAACTACTAAAACAAACGAAAGTATTAAGGAAGGAAAAATATACAAGGACACAACGAAATGAAAAGGCAGACACAACAGACAAGACTGACAATAGAACTGGAAAAAATAAATCAAAAGATGTTGACTAAAGCAAGGAGACTCAAAAGATACTTAGACATGGCCAAGCAATACAAACAAAACAGCGCCCCCCCCAAAAAAAAAAATGAAAGAAAATTCTATCAACAAGTCGGCGGAGAAAGCATAAAGATTAATCAACAACCGGGTGCAAAAGAAAGAAAACTATTCTAGATGGTTTGGTTTTTTGGCTTTTATGGCATATCAACCTTTGTAGGTTATTTAGCGCCAAATCCAATTTTATGTAAATAATTTGTTCTATTTAAAACGATTCAGTTTAGCATAAGTACACAGTTTAATTGTCAAAAACATTTCCATTTCAAACTATTCAAGCAGTTATATGTAACAATTCATCATCATCATCATGTCGTGCGGCTAGCACGGATATCCCTGACCCTCTCTCTCCACGTCTCCCTATCATTCATCGCCTCCGGCAGGTCTTCAGGGTTACATCCCGTATCATCACATAGCTGCTGTATGTATGTTCGAGCTATTCGTCCTGCTTTTGATTGGCCATATGCGAGGGTCCACAGGAGTACATCACTTACGATCTCGTCCTTGCTTCTCCAGCAGTGTCCGGCATGTCTGGTTCGTATAGTTTTCGTGATAGGTGGTAGGTGACCGTATAGTTGGCGCCTTGTGGGGTGTTGCTGCCAAGACTTCTTGCCCCATACCTCTTTATCATCTGTCTTGACTACGTACTTAGGACATCGATCGATAACATTAGGGAAAACGGCTTCGTGCTGACAAAGAAAAGGAGCAGGAGGTACCCCGTAAAAACAATTACCGACGCCGACTACGCCGATGACATAGCGCTACTGGCCTATATACCCAACCAAGCCGAAACACTACTGCATAGTTTGGAACGAGCCGCTGCAGGCATTGGACTCCATGTTAATGCACACAAAACTGAATTTATGTGCTTTAATCAGAAAGGTGACATCTCCACACTAGACGGAACCTCCCTGAAACTGGTTGACAAATTCACCTAACTAGGAAGCAGCGTCTCATCAACTGAAAAAGACATCGACACACGGCAAAGGAAGGCATGGACAGCTATCGATAGGCTTTCGATCATATGGAAATCAAACCTGACCGATAAAATGAAACGCAGTTTCTTCCAGGATGCGGTCGTGTCGATACTGCTATATGGATGCACTACATGGACACTGACTAAACGGTTGGAGAAGCTAGACGGCAAAAAAAAAATTGTAACAATTCAGTTAAGTGTCACTACAGTTTTATCTTCGAAAAACAGTTCTATTTCAAATAATTCAGTTAAGCATAAGCACTCAGTTTAAATGTAAGTACGGTCTAATTGTCAAAAACATTTCTATTTCAAGCTATTCAGTTTACTCAAACAATTCAGTTTAGCATAAGTATGCCGTTAGTTCTATTTAACCCATAGATAGAGCCCTATCAGGTGCTACCACTCCGGGCCAGAGTGGACCTGGGAGCGGTGGCAATGAAGGGGTACTCTGCATTCCCTAAAGCTCCATCACTGCTTGAACCTCACCATCAGATTGTTTAGTGTCATATCCAGGACTCTCGTTAGGTGGGGGTCCTACCCCTCTGCAGAGGTGCAGTCAGTGTATTCTACAGCGCCAGCCGACTGGGCAATACACAGAGTTAAATGTCAAACAGTTTTATTTCAGATAATTCAGTTCAGCCTAAGTTCACAGTTTATACGTCAAAAACAGTTCTATTCTGAGCAATTCAGTTCAGCACGAGTACGCAGTTCCAATGTCAAAATAGTTCTATTTTAAACAATTCAGTTTAGCACAAATACGCAGTTTAAATGCAAAAATCAGTATAGTGAAAGAAGCACGATTTAGTTCTATTCAACCCATAGATATGACCCTTATCAGGTGCTACCACTCCGGGCCAGAGTGGACCTTGGAGAGATGGCAATGAAGGGGTACTCTAAAGCTCCATCACTGCTGGAACCTCGCCATCAGATTGTTTAGTGTCATAACAGGACACTCGTTGTGGGGGGGTCTTACCCCTCTGCAGAGAAGCAGTCGGTGTATTCTATAGCCCCAGCCGACTGGGCAAACGATTCTAGAGTAAGACATTGAAAGACAAAGAATATAACAGAAAGGTCGAATAGATAAATAACATAAAAAACAGAATTACCAGGGATTAAAGTAAGTTGCGAAGTAAATATACACCAGGGCTCGGTAAGAGCAACATTCAAGAAAGCACCAAATCGGAAAACACTTAGCCATGACAGAATACATAGATTCTGATTTTAAGAATTCACGTTCATCTACGACAGATTTGCTCAGCAACTGAGTAACTGCCCAGAAGCTAGCATATCAAAATGGACAACGAGGAGAAAACCTATCCTGATTCAGAAAGACCCCACCACCTTCAGAAAAAGGACCATCCCCAGCAACTATAGACCGATAACTTATTTACCTGTAATGTGAAAATCGGAACGCCGCAGATAAGAAAAGAAATATATGACTCCCTTGTTTACAGTGAACTACTTCTAAGAGAACAGAAGTGATGCCGCACGGGAACAAGAGGAACAGATGACCTATCATAAATAAATCAGTATAACGTCAAAGAAATCAAAACGAGGCGGAAAATTATAGCCATAGATTGACTAAAAGAAGCTAATGATATGTTTCCGCAAATTTGGATAACTGAAACTGTACAAAATATTCAACGTAAACTTCATCATGAAAGCTATGGAAAACTGGAAAGTGGAATAAGCAGAAGGGGGAAAACTCCCTGTAGAAGGGAAAATCCAAAGATCCATCTTCCAGGGAGATTTAATCTCGCCATTTTTATTTCTTATAGCAACTATGCCACTCAATTATATACTTAGAAAATTTACCGGGGGCGAAAAATATACAAAATCGGGAGAAAAGTGACGATCTTATGTACATGTATGATATCAAGATATTTGCCAAAAATGAAAAAGAGCCAGAAACCCTGATACCAAGAGGTGCCCGTGGTGTAATGATTATCGTCGTAGGAAATGGACACGGCGACACGAGTTCAAATCCTGGACGAGACTCATTGCATTTCACATAGCACTAATACCTTGGGAAAGGTATGAATCCAATTATTCTCCCTCCAGCTATGGGTAAATAGTTGGGCAGACTAGATTCTTCAGCCTTGGTGAGGCAACTAGTCTAGGAGAAGGAAAACTCTGAATTCAAAACTGTTAAACTCCGCTTAAAAATTGACCTTGTGTCATATCCTGCCCGAGCGGAGGGGTTGGGTAAATAGAATAAATATAAGAAACCCTGATACAAACAATTAGAAAATACAGCCAGTATATAGGAAATTAATTTGGCATCGGGTAATGTAAATGCTAATAATGAAAAATAGGGAAAGAGAAACAACGGGAAAATAGAACTGCCAAATTAGGAAAGCATCAGAACGCTTGGAGAGAAAAAATTACAAGTTCTTGGAAATATTGAAAGTGGACACAATCAAACAAGTGGAGAAAACAATTAAAGGGTACGTCGGAACGGGAAAACTACTCAAAAATGCAGAAATTTCATCTAAGGAATAACTAGAAAGTCCTCCTTATAAGATACTCTGGACCATTTCTGAAATGGACAAGGAAGAACTGATGGACCAAAAGCCGAGGAAACTGATTCACAATGCCGTACATCTGTGAGAGGATATAGACTGTCAATGAAAGGAAGAAGATTACTTACCGGCATTGAGGACAGCTTAGATGAATCAATACAAGGACTCGATGAATACATTTCATCATCATCATCATGTCATCCCGCCAGCACAGACATCCCTGACCCTCTCTCGCTACTTCTCCCTATCGTTCATCGCTTCTGGCAAGTTCTCAGGGCTACATCCCGTATCCTCACGTAGCTGCTGTGTGTAGGTTCGAACTGGTCGTCCTGCTTTTACTCGGCCATATGAAGGGGTCCATAGAGTACAACCCTTCTTCAGCAGTGTCCTGCATGTCTGGTTCGTCTAACGTTGATAGTTTTCGTTATGGGAGGTAGGTGGCCGTACAGTTGGTGCTTTGTGGGATGTTGCCTCCAGGACTTGTTCAAAATTGCTCGCAGCATTCTTGTGTAGTTGCCGTCTAGCTTTTTCTCCATACGTTTAGTTAGCGTCCATGTTGTGCATCCATATAGCAGTATTGAGACGACCGGCAAAGGAAGACTAATTACAGCAGCCAGTAATAGCAATGGGAGCATAAAAGTAAACAAAAAAAAAAAACAGAAAACAAAAATGGGAGTAAAAACAACGGCAGAGATACTTTAAGTGACAAACAAGTGAGAGTGTAGTTCAGAAGATCTGGATACGGTTAAGAAATGGAAACCTCAAAAGAAAAACTGAACCTCTTCTAATAGCAGGACAAAACAATGACTCAAGTACTAATTATATGAAAAGCAAAAATTAATGATGTGCGGCAGAATAGCAAGTGTAGGTTTTGTGAAGACAGAGATAAAGCGGTTAATCACATAATAAACGAATGTGGCAAACTAAACCAAAAGAACTACAAGTTTTGGCCCGACTGGGTGGGAATGGTAATTCACTGGGAATTGTGCAAGAGTTTTTTATTAAACCATACAAACAAATAGTGTATGCACAAATCAGATTCCGTCCTAGCGTATGAGACGATTAAAATTCTTGGTGATTTTGAGATCAAAACGGATCAAATAATCCTGGCTAGAAGAACTGTAAAAAAGTAAAGTAAAGTTGGCGACCGTCGTCGAGAGTGACCAGAAGCTTCCCTTTTCGATAGCAACTGCACCAAGGTGTAAGGGAGGGCACTACTCCTTTCCCTGGATTGTTCCACTTTACCCTTGATCCGTACCTTATAATTCTGAGTATTAAGCAAGGAGGCATCAAGTACCATTTTTTGAGTCTTTGGTATGACTCTACCTGGGATTGAACCGTGGTCTCCCGAGCAATTGATGAACATTCTAACCATCATGCCAATCTCCAGTATAGAAGAGCTGACCCAGTTTTAATTACAAAGAAAAAAGAACATACAGTCTAGTAGAATATGAAGTGAAAATAAAAGAAAGCGAAAAGACAGAGAAGTACTTGGACCTTGCCCGAGAACCGAAAAAATCTCTGAAACATGTCGGTGACGGTGGTACTAATTGTAGTTGGTACGCTTAAAACGGGGCCAAGTCGGTTGGGGATGTAGAATATACTGTCTGCATAGTGTCATATCCAGGAAATAAGTGTTCTAGATATGACTCTAAACAATCTGATGGTGAGTCAAATAGAACTGTTTAACAGAACTGGGTGTAAGCAAATGACTTATGCTAATTTGAATTGTTAGCAATAGAACTGTTTTTACATTTAAATATATGTAAACACATGACTGGTTTTAACTGAATTGATGGTGTTAAATAGCAATAGTTAAAAACATTAAACTATGAACAAACAAATGATTAATAGTAAATAGAAATATTCGTAGTTGATAGAAATAAGTGAAACTATTTAATTGTGTGAAAAAATGAGCTTAGGCTCATTTAAAAATGTTATCTCCAAAATATGTTTAGAAATCATATATTTAATATATATGTATAAAAGGATTTGGCATTAAATAACCAACAAAGGTTGATATGCCATAAAACTCAACCAGACCAAATCATATATATTGAATATAAATGTATAAAAGGATTTGGTATTAAATAACCAACAAAGGTTGATATGCCATAAAACCAAAGCAAACCGAATCAAACTAAATCATATATATTTGATATTTATGTATAAAAAGGATATGGCATTAAATAATCGACAAAGTTTGATATATCATAAAACCAAACCAAACCAAATCATATATATTCAATATACATCCCTGGACAAAAATATAAGACCACCCTCAAAAATTAAGAAAAAGATAATGGTTACAATTTTCAAATTATAAAGATAGATAGATGAAAGATAAAGTTAAGACACATTTAAATCTAAAATAAGAAGAAATTTCAATTCGTTTGTTTATATGTATATTAACATTTCTGCTAAATTTTAATATTTATTTTTCACATGAATATAAGACCACCAATAAAAACTAAAAAAAAGGAGTTAATTTGATTGAAAAATTTATTATGTATAGTCGACCTGTTATAAAAGCTATCAAAACAGTAATACTTAAAATACTTAATACTTCGATGGCTAAAAGAACTAAATTATCTGAATTTGTGAAAGGCGATATTACAGCTCTGAAAAGAATCGGAAAATCTCAGAGAGAAATTTCAAAGGTCTTAGGACGCAGTAAAACAATAACCTGCAATTACTTGAAAACTCTAAATAACAAGAAAACCGACTGGCAGGCCAAAAAAAATCATCACAACTATTCAAGAGAAGAATTGTTCGTAGAGTAAAAAAGAAAACTTCGTCAACATCAAAAATATTGAAATCTCTTGTGGATGCTCCTTGCATCGTCCAAGCTTAACTATGAAACAAAAAGAGAAACAACTGGAATATGTTCGTCAATATCAAACCACGAGTACTAAAGAATGGCGAAAAGTTGTTTTCTCGGACGAAAAGAAATTCAATTTAGACGGTCCAGGTGGATTTCAGAAGTACTGGCACGCAAAAAAACTTTCCAAGAGAGAATTACTCAACAAGGCATAGTGGAGGAATATCTCTTATGATCTGGGGCGCCTTATGATCTTTAGGAAAATTTAAACTACAATTTGTCAGTGGTCGACAAAAGCAGCTAATTATGTGAAGATGCTAAATGATTTATCTCTTGCACAAGAAGGGCGTCATCTATGTGGAGAAGAGTGGATTTTTCAGCAAGATAATGCCGCTATCCATAATGCATCAATAACAAAGTACTTGCTTGAACAAAAAGAATAAGACTTCTTGATCACCCATCGTGCTCTCCAGACCTCAATCCAATAGAACATTTTGGAGGATCGATTGTTGCAAAAGTTTATGAAAGGGGTCCGAGAAACTCACCTATTTCTGAACTCAAAAATGCAATCTTAGATGCATGGGAAAAATACTCTCGGTTCAACTTCAGAGACTTGTTGATAGTATGCCTGGCGGAATTTTAAAGGTTAATGGTTGGTTGGTTGGTTGGGTTTTATAGCATATCAACCTTTGTAGGTTATTTAACGCTTAATCTATTCTTATGCAAATATTTAGTTCTGTTTCAAACAATTCAGTTTAGCATGAGTACATAGTTTAATTGTCAAAAACATTTCTATTTCAAGCTATTCCATTTTTTCAAACAGTTCTAATTCAGCAAATTCAGCTTAGTATAGGAATAGATTTTGCTTACACACAGTTAAATGTCAAAACAGTCCTATATTAAACAATTCAGTTTAGCGTAAGTACAGTTTCAATAACAAAAACAATTCCATTTCAAACAATTCAATTTAGCATACGTACACAGTTTAATTTTCAAAACATTTCTATTTCAAGTTATTCAGTTTAGTCAGTTTTAATTCAAACAATTCAGTTTAGCATAAGAATGCGGTTTAGTTCTATTTCACCTATAATTAGGATCCTATCAGGTGCTACCATTCCGGGCCACAGTGGACCTGGGATCAATGGCAATGAAGGGGTGTTCCACATTCCCCAAAGCCCCAGCATCACTGGAACCTTAAAATCAGATTGTTTAGTGTCACATCCTGGACACTCGTTGAGGGGTCTTACCCCTCTGCAGAGGTGCAGTCTGTGTATTCTACAGCACCGGCCGACTGGGCAATGCACAGAGTTAATGTCAAACAGTTTTATATCAGTTTAGCATTAGTACACAGTTTGATATGAAAACAGTTCTATTTTAAACAATACAGTTTAGCATAAATACGCAGTGAAATGCAAAAAACAGTAAACTCAAGAAACCATAGTTTAGTTCTATTTAGCCCATAGATAGGGCCCTATCAGGTGCTACCACTCCGAGCCAAAGTGGACGCGGGAGCGATGGCAATGAAGGGGCACTTCGCATTCCCCAAAGCTCCAGCATTACTGGAACCTTACCATCAGACTGTTAGTGTCATATCAAGGACACTCGTTGGGGGGTATCTTATGTCTCTGCAGAGAAGTAGTCGGCGTATTTTACAGTCCCAGCCGACTGGGCAATTCTGAGGTTAACGGCAGATCTACAAAATATTGAATAAAGCATTTGCCATTGTATTCTATAGTTCTGCACATTGGTTTTATATTTATATCAAAAGAAAATTTTAAAATAAGCATAAATGCTGATATACATACAAAAAATGAATTGAAATTTATCCATATTTCAAATTTAATTGTCCTTATGCTTTCTCTTTCATATACTTGATATTCATAATTTAGAAATTGTAAACAATATCTTTTTCTTCATTTTTTAGAGTAGTCTTAAATTTTTGTCCAGGAGTGTATTTGTATAAAAAGGATTTGGCATTAAATAACCTACAATGGTTGATATGCCATTAAACCAAACCAAACTAAATCATATATACCTAATATATATGTATAAAAAGGATTTGGCATTAAATAGCCTATAATGGTTGATATGCCATAAAACCAAACCAAACTAAATCAGTAATATTTAACATATATATATGAAAAAGATTTACTAGGGTTGATATGCCATAAAACCTAACCAAACACTAATTTGGGAATCAGAGTAAGAATCAAGACCATACAAACTACAGCATTTTTAAGATCGGATAGAATGCCCAGAAGAGTCCTGACGAGCAGAGAAGACTTGCTGTCACTCAAACTCCAGTGAAAGCCCACTAGCATCAGCTGATGGGGAAAAGTTGCGAATAATAATACAAAATGAGTATTACATTGATTCATCTAACTTGAGAAGTCAAACCCAAAATAAAGTTAAAATTAGAAACAGAAAATTTATTTACTCATAAATGTTCTACGTAAATGTTTTTATTGTAATAAACATGATCGAGTTAATTAAGCCAATATTAGGTGTAACCGGAAGAATCCCTTTTTGAACTTCCGGTCGCTTTTTCTTACGCAGAACACTTGAGTCTCATCTGATAGCCACGACCTGATTTTTAATCAAGCACCAAACCAATCACCCACCCGTTAGGAACTTCTCGTTAAATTGTGTCCCTCAGTTCATTTCAGTCCACTGCCAAATATCACCAAATAAAGATTGTTTCAGTTGGCCTTGCTGCTTCTTAAAGTCCTTCGTGTATCCAGCCGAGTAGCCCAAACTGAGTAAGATCTTTATATATATATATATATATATATATATATATATATATATATATATATATGAAAGTTTGAAAATCTTTATTATAAATATATATGTATGTTTGTGTGTCTCTGTCTCTGTCTCTGTGCGGACATACACACAAACTCACAAGAAGAGAACAGGGGGAGAAGAACGAGGACAATGACGAGGAGGAGGATGACGACCAAGAAGAAGAAGAAGAAGGAGAAGAAGTAGAAGAAATTTAAGTTTGCTGCTTTTCATATTTAGTAACACGCCTGTAGATATAAATGCTCTTAAGCAACATATATGTGTGTGTAGTATGCGTGAGAGAAAGAGAGAGAGAGAGTGAGAGAGAGAGAGAGAGAGAGAGTCTCTGTGTGTGAGTGTGCATGTATACGTGTAAATAAACATACAGATAAGCAGAAGAAAAATGGATTGTGGAAACCAGAATTTGAGTCGTATTTATTGTAATCTTACGGTGTAGACGAGGAATAATGTTTCTCAGAAGTTGTCACTTGATTTCGATTACGAAAGAAGTCGACAAACGCTTTCATAAATAATAAATAAATGAATAAATGAAATAAATGAATAAATAAAAAAAACGTTTATTTGCCAATGTTATATGTGCTTTGGGGGGGGCAGTTACACACACAAAAAAAGAAAAGCTCGTTGTAGTTTTGCCCCTTAAATGGTGGAAAATGTTTCTTTTTTTATTTCTTAGCCACTGCTCACACCAAATATAAAAACGTATAAATAGATACGACCAAGGTTACGCGACTTGGGTCTTCGATTCCAGTTCACTTTTTGAAACTAACTAAATCAATACTTATCTATAAATTGAACTTAACCAAATCAGTACTAATTTACATTTTGAATCTAACTAAATCGGTATTAATTCCTTTTTAAATCTAAATGGTTACAACCAAATCACTTTAAATCAAACTGAATCAGTACCACCTGACTAAATCATTACGAAACAGACAACTTTTAAAACGAACTAAATTCGTGCCAAGTCACTTTTTAAATCTAACTATATTAGAGCCAACAATTAATTTTTTAAATATAACTAAATCGGCACCAACATTTGATTTTTAAAACTAACTAAATTAGTACCAACAACTGACTTTTTAAATCTATATCGATACCAATTCACTTTTGGAATCTAACTAAATAAGTACCAATAATTGACTTTTTAAATCTAACGTGATGCCAATTTACTTTTTGAATCAAGCTAAATCGGTACCAACTGTTAATTTTTTAAATATAATTTGATTGGTACCATCAATTGATTTTTTAAACTAAATTAATTGCAACCAATAACTTTTTAAATCTAAATCTAAATCGATGCCAATTTGCTTTTGGAATTTTGCTAAATCGATACCAACAATTAACTGTTTAAGTATAATTTGATCGGTTCCATCAAGTTTTTTTTTTAATTTAAATCGACACTAATTCATTTTTTGAATATAACTAGATCGGTACCAACAATTCACTTTTTAAATCCAAATAAATTTTTAAAAACAATTCCCTTTTTATGTCTAACTAAATTAGTAACAATTCATTTTTTAAAATCTAACTCAACAATTAACAATTTAAATCTAAATCCATAGCAACTGATTTTTTGAATGTAACTAAATCGGTACCAACAATTTACTTTTTAATCTAACTTAAGTGTTACCTACAAAGCGAATTTTTAAACTAACTTAATCAGTAACAACAATTTACTTTTTAAACCTAAATCGATACCAATTTACTTTATGAATCAAAGTAGATTAGTAACAAGTAACTTTTTAAATACCAATCCATTTTTTGAATCGGTACTAACAGTTGAGTTTTTAAACATGACTAGATTGGTACCGACTTTTTAGTATTTAAGTTTAAACAAATACCAATTCACTTTTTGAATCTAAATAAATCGGTAACAAAAATTTCATTTTTTGAATCTTACTAAATCGTTACCAACAATTACTTTTTAAATCAGTATCGATATTTTTGAATCTAAGAGAATCGGTACCAATAATTTACTTTTTAAATTTAATTAAATTAGTACCAATGATTCAATTTTTAAATCTAAATCGCTACCAACATTTAACTTTTTAAATATAACTAAATCGGTACCAACAATCAATGTTTTAAAACAAAGTAAATTAGAAAAAGCAAATAACTTTTTAAAATCTAAATTCATCGCAGTTCAATCTCTAAATCTAACTAGATCACAACCAACAATTCTCTTTTTTTAATCTAAATTGATACTATGGACTTTTTAAATTTGAATAAATCAATATCAACAATTAAATTTTTTAATCGAAATCAACTTTTTGAATCAAAATCGAGACCAACTGATTTTGTGAATCAAATTAAATCCGAACCAACAATTCAATTTTTAAATGTGACTAAATTGATAAAAATAACTAACTTTTAAAATCTAACTGAGTTTGTAAAAACGATAAGCTTCTTAAAATCTAAATCGATACCAATTCACTTTTTGAATTTAAATCGGTACCAACAATTCAATTTTAAATCTATCTAAATCATTAACAACAATTAACTATTTAAATTTTAATCGATCCCAATTCATGTCAACCAGTTAATTGGTTATTTTTAAGCCAAGAGGTTAGGGAATCGCGTTCATTGTACGTTTCATATTTATAATTTTTGTGCAGTTTGTTTGGTTTCTTTGTTTAATGGCATATCAACCTTCAAAGGTTATTTGATGCCAAAGTCATCCTTGGAGAACAGCAGTGATACTCCAGAGGATTTCCTCGTGGTGTAATGGTTAAAGCGATGGACTGCGGAATCGTAGTACGCGAGTTCGTACTCCAGTCGCGCTATCACGTTCACTTTCGGGCAAATACCATAGGGAAAGGTATGAACCCCCTTATCCTCCAAGCTATGGGTTAAATAGTAGCACTACTATTCTTCTAGGAGAATGGCTTTAGCATTAAATAACCTACAGAGGTTGATATGCCATTAAACAAAGAAACCAAACCAAACCAGATCTCCAGAACTGGAGCCTCGCTATCAGATGTAATTTAGTGTCATAACAAACACATCCCTTTTTGAGCGGGTCTTACTTGGCACAGGGGTTCCTTAGCACTGGTATCCGGCTTTTTAGCGAGGCCATCTGGCATTCGTGCCGGATGGAGTATCAAGGTCAACGATAGCTTCGAGGCAGAATGACCTCCGGCTTTGGCCGGGCCAACTTTCGTTAGGCGAGAATCATTGACAAACAAAGCATAGCACAAGACCTTTGGGTCTAGTTCAAGCTATGAACAGGCATACGTGCTGGATTCACATTGCACTCAGTGAGTCTAAGTCCCCGCTGGGTCATCTGGCTAGCATTGCATTAATTGAGACTATAACCAACATAGTCCACCAGGGCACAAATCTCGGCTTGTATCCAACATCCCCCATCCCTAAAACCCTGTCTGGTGGGAGGCGGCGATAAATGTCACTTTTTGAAAGGGTCTTCCATTTTGCAGGTCAGTCAGCATATTCTAAACCCCATCGATGGGGTTCCCAACAATCTGAATCTATAACAGTTCAAAAATAAATAAACCCCTTATATATTTCATACAATTTTATTTTTGGTTAATAAAGGTTTGAATTTTTTTGTTTTTTGTTTTGGGTTTTTTTTTGTAAGTTTTTTTTGTTATTGTTGTTGCAGCTGCTGTTGTTGTAACAGGGTTCCAATAGAGTAGTGTTCTATAAATAATACTTAATAATATCAGTTATATCTCCTATTTAGTACCGGACATTGGCCTAGCAGTTAGAGTGTTCGCCAATGGCCCGGGAGACCACGGTTCAATCCCAGGTCGAGTCATACCAAAGACTCAAAAAATGGTACTTGATGTCCCCTTGCTTAACACTCAGCATTATAAGGTACGGATCAAGGGTAAAGTAGAGCAATCCTGCGAAGGAGTAGCGCCCCCCTACACCTTGGTGTAGTAGCTATCGAAAAGGGAGCCTTCGGGTCACCCTCGACTATGGTCGCCAACTTTACTTTATATCTCCTATAATAAAATGGGCGACCGTAGTCGAGGGTGACCAGTAAGCTTCCCTTTTCATTCGCTATCACACCGAGGTGAAGGGAAGGGCGCAACTCCTTTTCCTGAATTACACCATTTTACCCTTAACCCTTACCTTAAAACGCTAAATGTTAAGCAAGGCTGAATCAAGTACCATTTTTTTGAGTTTTAGGTATGACTTGACCTGGGATTGAAACCCGATTTCC
This sequence comes from Sepioteuthis lessoniana, assembly GCA_963585895.1. Taxonomy (NCBI): domain Eukaryota; kingdom Metazoa; phylum Mollusca; class Cephalopoda; order Myopsida; family Loliginidae; genus Sepioteuthis; species Sepioteuthis lessoniana. The sequence continues at coordinate 58,246 of CAUZXS010001528.1, forward strand.
CAGGCCATGGGCGAACACTCAACCCACAAAGTTAATAAGACGGTATAGTTGACTTAAATTCTAAACACTTCTTCTTCTTCTTCTTCTTCTTCTTCTTTGGTTATCATTTCTTCTAAAATTCGTTGTTACTATACTATATCGTTTGTTTTCCTCTTTTTGTGTGTGTTTTAATCTTTTGTTTCTTGTTTTTGTTTTAATTTTTGTTTGTTTGTGTGTGTGTGTGTGTGTGTGTGTGTGTGTGTGTGTGTGTGTGTGTGTGTGTGTGTGTGTGTGTGTGTGTGTGTGCTAGGTTTTTGGATCCAATTTTTTAAACTTGTTTAATCGTTATAACTTTAAATGACTTACCATACTTACCTGGTACATCCCGGGCATGCATGGTGTTCACATCAGGTGTCTGATGTTAAGCTGGTCGCCTGGTCTCTTGGGGTCTTGCCCCATGAACTACTTATTAATCTGGGCTTAAAGAGAAATCCCAAGAGGGTTAGACATCTATGATAGCCACGCATGAGTCTTGATTTGTGCGTTACTTGCCTCATTAAAATGAAATTCTGTCAAATGTGAACTGGGTCGATTTTGGATAAATCTTTAAATCCTCATTCTTCTTACTTCTTACGCACAAAATAGTTTTTATTTAATTCTCTCTCTCTCTCTCTCTCTCTCTCTCTCTCTCTCTCTCTCGCTGAATAAATGGCTCTTCAACTTTCTCACTCACAAAATGGAACTTTCTTTAACTCTCTCACTCACCTAATGACTCCTTATTCAATTTCCTCGCTCACTAAACGGATCATTCTACAACTCTCTCACTCACTAAATAGCTTCTTATTTAACTCCTTCACTCACTTAATGGCTCCTTATTCAACTCTCTCACTCACTAAATAGCTTCTTACTCAACTCTCTCACTCACTTATTGTTTCCTTACTCAACTCTCTTACTCACTAAATGGCTTCTTATTCAACTCTCTCACTCACTAAATAGCTTCTTACTCAACTCTCTCACTCACTTAATGGTTCCTTACTAAACTCTTTCACTCACTAAATGCCTTTTTTACTCATCTCTCTCTCTCACTCACTCAATTGCTCCAAACTCAATCCTCTCACTCACTTATTGTTTCCTTACTCAACTCTCTCACTCACTAAATTGCTTCTTATTCAACTCTCTCACTCACTCAATAGCACCTTACTCAACTCTCTCACTCACTTAATGGCTTCTTATTCAACTCTCTCACTCACTTAATGGTTCCTTACTCAACCCTCTCACTCACTTAATGGTTCCTTACTCAACTCTCTCACTCACTTAATGGTTCCTTACTCAACTCTCTCACTCACTAAATGGCTTCTTACTCAACTCTCTCACTCACTCAATGGCTCCTTGCTTAACTCTCTCACTTACTTACAGCCTCTTTAACTCTCTCCCTCTCTAAATGGCCCATTTTTCAACTCTCACTCAATGACTTTCTTTCAACGATTATCTCTTCAAATGGGCAGCATTTCTCTGTCCTAGTTTTTGTTTATTTTTCATTTGCTATTCACTCTTATTTCAATTAATATTTTCTTATTTTTCTTAATTCTATTGATACATATGGACCACTGAGTTGTAAATTTTAGGTTATGATAGGAATCTGAGCAGACAAACAGCATACAACTTATAGATGAGAATCATAAAAGATTTTTAATTGGATTCTTTTTTTTTATTTTCACCTTGGTTTATTATTTGGTTTAGCAAACCAAAACTTAAATAAAGTATCGAAAAAGTTTTTATTTCCAAAGTGTGTCGTCAGTGAGAAAAGTTTAGAACGCTCTGATCTAAACAAGAGAAAGAAAGAAAAGAAAAAAGTGTCACTTTTTCTAAATGTCAAGAAAATTCAACCCGTCATTGAATGTGACGAAAATGTCTCTGCTTCATTCGTTTGCGTTTTAACGAAAAATAAACAAAATACTTTTGCGTTAAGATAATAGCTATTTTCTAAATTCCTTATATTATATAATACAGCTGTCCCGTTCTTATTTTGCACAACGGTGAGTCAAAAAATTTTCGAAATAGATCCACTCTTTTAATAATGCAATAAATAAAACCAAATTAAATCTAGTTTATATCTAACTTACCGAATGTAATTTTTTTTTTAATTATTGATCCTTAAAAAGCAAATAAGTAAATTAATAAATCGTTTTTTTTTTCTGCCCAAAATATGCTACTTGTGTTGTACTCGATGACCAAACACTCTAATGAGAACAGTGACAGTGATTTATAAAAAATACACTATTCTAAATAAATTAAAAGATAAACAGCGAAAAATCTTTGTTACCATATCACAGAAATTTAAAGATAAAGATTACAAGAAAAAAGATTTGCAATATTTTATAAATGCTTTGTTATATTTTGGTACAAACTAGTTTGCGTAGCGTATATCCCATGACCAAAGCACTTCAAACAGTAGTAGGTACCCGCTATGGTTGATAGTATCATGGTAGATAGGGAGGTATCCGTGGTGTAATTGTTATCGTCGCAGGAATTGGACACGGTCGATATGCCATTAAACAAAAGAAACCAAACCAGCGATCAAGCACAATAGAAGGAAATTGGAGCAGCCATTTGTTTCAAAAATTAATTTCATGACCATAAATCAACCTGTACATAAATCATAAATCGACCAGTACACGAGATCAACTTATACACTGTGTGTGTGTGCAATATTTAAATGTAATGTTAAGAGCTAAAAGCAACTCTTGGCTACTAAAAGTAATTCCATAGATTAATGATTTCCAAACCATAAATTAAAGAGACGACTTTTACACAAGAGTGTATAAACATAATAGAAAGGAAAAGGAACAGTCCTTAGCTTTAAAACTTAATTCTATAAATGAATGATTTCTGGAACATAAAATCAAGTGTCGACCTATTGACGAGATCGACTTATACACGAGTGTGTACGATATTCAAACATAATAGAAAGGAAAAGGAACAACTCTTAGCTTCAAAAATTAATTCTATAAATAAATGACCATAAAATCAAGGGTTGACCAATTGACGAGATCGACTTATACACGAGTGTGTACGATATTCAAACATAATAGAAAGTAAAAGGAACAACTCTTAGCTTCAAAAATTAATCCTATAAATGAATGACCATAAAATCAAGTGTCGACCTATTGACGAGATCGACTTATACACGAGTGTGTACGATATTCAAACATAATAGAAAGGAAAAGGAACAACTCTTAGCTTCAAAAATTAATCCTATAAATGAATGACCATAAAATCAAGGGTTGACCAATTGACAAGATCGACTTATACACGAGAGTGTACGATATTCAAACATGACGAGAAGAACTAAGAGTAACCATTGGCTTCAAAGATTAATTCCACGATTAAATGATTTATACCCGAAATCGACTAATACACGAGTATTTACGGTATACTAATGTAAATGTCTGCACGTCTGTCTGTATATGACAGAGTGTAGAGTAGACATTTGTGATATTCAATATCTTCAACCTAAAAATTTATTTTTTATGGTTTAAGTGTGTCACATAATGTTCAGCAAGAACTAGTCAAACACTCCTTTACTACTGTAAGGAGTAGAATGAGATGTTTGCGCCAAATTTTAATCAATTTACCAACTTAGTACACACTAATATCTTGTATGTGTACATCTATTTAGGTACACATACAACTTACAATAATAAAGGAAACATAATAATAATAATAATAATAACCAAGAAACAAAAATGGGAAGAAAAATAACTCTATGGACATTTCAAACGATAAACAAGTGAAATCTCACAAAAGAAAACTTGGACATGGCTAAGAAAGGGAAACAATGAGAGAGAAACTGAATCTCTTCTGATTGCAGCACAAGACTACACAATAAGAACTACGCCAAAACAAAAATAGACAAGATGCAACAAAATAGCAGATATAGACTATGTGGTGATAGAGACGAAATGATCAATTACATTATAAGCGAATGCAGCAAATTAGCACAAAGAGAGTATAAAACTAGATACGAGTGGGTTGGAAAGGGGATCCACTGAGAATTGTGCAAGAAGCTTAAATTTAACCATACGAACAAATGGTATATGCATAACCCGGAATCCGCCCAAGAAATACAAAGAAATCATCTAAACAAACTCAGAAGACAAGACGTAAATATAGTCAACAAAATCATATGGAACATGAAGGTGACAGTGATACCAATAGTAATTGGTGCACTCGGTACTGTCACCAAAGGACTAGTATAGTGACTGGAGGATTTAGAAATAAGAGGACCAGTGGAGACCATCCAAACTACGGCGTTGTTGAGATCAGCCAGAATACTAAGAACAGTCAAAGAGACTTAAAGAGACTTGATGTTACTCAGACTCTAGTGAAGAATTCTTAAAGGAGTAAAATAATAATAATCAAACGACAAACTGATGAAATCTCCGAGGAGAAAACCTGGACATAGTTAAGAAAGGGAGACCTTAAAAAAGAAATTAAATCTCTTCTGATAGCAGCACAAAACAACGCCATAAGGGCCAATTATGCCAAAGCGGTCCATTGGTCTAGTGGTTAGAGTGTTCGCCAATAACCCGGGAGACCGAGGTTCAATATCTATTACATATAACAAAGACTCAAAAAATGGTACTTGATGCCACCTTGTTTAACACAACATTATAAGGTATGGATCAAGTGTAAAGTGGATCATTCCAAGGAATGGAGTAGCGCCCTCCCCTACACCTCGGTGTAGTAGCTATTGAAAAGGGAGCCTTCGGGTCACCCTCGACTAAGGTCGCCAACTTTTTACTTTATGCTAAAGCGAAAATAGATAGGACGCCACAGAATAGCAATTGTAAGTTATGTAGTTATGGAGACGAAACGATTAATCACATAATAAGAGAATGTAACAAATTAGCCCAAAAAGAGTACAAGACTCGGAACGTTTGGGTAAGGAAGGTGACCCCCTGGTGATTGAGCAAGAAATTGAAATTTGAGCATTGTGGGGATTTAGGAATTAGTAATAAAACTCCCAACCGGATGTTGACTCGTCGGCTGCCACATACAAAATGTATAAACGCGTCGCCACGCATAAGGCTACACGCATCCATCCGGTTAAAAATCAGAAAAAAAGAAAAATAATAAAAAGTAAAGTATCCAATGGGAAGCGGTCGCGCCAAAATTGGAAGGATTTTGGAGTGGCGAATTTGGAGCCGGTGGAGAGAGATAAATACTCAGGTTTTCTGTGAACCAAATCAGTGAGGACAAAAGGAGACACAAGAAAGAACGTAGACACGATAACCAGGAGAGAAGTAACGTCCGCCCTCGAGTTAAGAGCCGAAACTACCTCTCTGCTAGTTCCACTGCCTGACCATAAAAGAAAAGAAAAGAAAAGAAAAGAAAAAGGAATAAGTACTCTTTAAAAACATTCTCCTCCTTTCCCCTGTTTCTTGATATCTGACTTTCCACCACTTCGAAAATTTACTACTCACAAAGGGGAACTTCTGAACATTCAAATCCAAGTTGACGTTTTTTTGTTTTATAAAAATTATTTAATTATTAGATGTTTCTTGTTTGTCTTGTGTTAAATGAAGTTTTTTCTCATTGTATGTTGTAACACTCCAAACCCAACCAACAAGGCCATAGCATACAAACAAATTGTATATGCACAACCCAGAATCTGTTCTAGAAAATGAGATGCTCAAAATTCTCTGGGATTTTGAGATACAAACAAGTCACTAAATACCGACCAGAAGACCAGACCTAGTGATAATTAAAAAAGAGAGAGAGAAAAAACCTGCTTAATAGTGGACTTTGCCATCCCGACAGACCACTGAGTGAAAATCAAAGGAAAACAAAAAGGCAGATAAATACTTAGACCTTAGTAAGCAGTAAGATTCCTAAAGAAAACGGGGGGGGCCCTCATGGTGTAATGGTTAAAGCGATGAACTGCGGAATAGTAGTTAGCGAGTTCGAACTCTAGTCGCGCTATTACGTTCACTTTCGGGCAAATACCCTTGGGAAAGGTATGAACCCCCTTATCCTCCAAGCTATGGGTTAAATAATACAACTACTGTTCTTCAAGGAGAATGGCTTTGGCGTTAAATAACCTTCAAAGGTTGATATGCCATCAAAGAAACCAACCAACATACAAAAGAACCGGCCTCAACAATTACACACTCATAACATGCATACCAATGATGTGGAGAATACTAACGGCACGAACTGGGGAAGAAATTTTGATTTACTTATAACCTCCAAGGAACAGAAAGGATGCTGCAAGTGGACCAGAAATACAAGATACTTACAATACATTGATTAACGTAATCTTAAGGGCAACAAAACGAGACGGAAAAATGTAGCTATGGCATGAATTGAATACAAAAAAGCAAAATATATGGTGCCGCTAAGCTGGATAATAGACAGTCAAAAAATATACAAGATATCCGGCGATGTCATAAAGTTTATAGAAAGTACCGGAGAGTCGAACTGACGGCAGGAGGAAAAGGCTTAACTGAAGTGAAAATCCGGAGAGGGATCTTCCAAGGAGATGCGCTATAGCGATTACTATTTGTAATAGGGATGGTACCACTCAATCACATACTTAGGAAATGCTCCGGCAGATACAAGCTTTAATAAATTGCAGGAAAAAATCAACCACCTAATGTATATGGACGGCATCTAACAGTTTGCAGAAAATGAAAAAGAATTAAAAACCCAAATACAAGCAATGAGAATATACAGTCAAGAAATAGGGGTGAAATTTGGCAAAGAAAAATGTGCCAAGCTCATAATGAAAAGCGGAAAACGACAATTGGTGGAAAGAATAGAACAACCGAATCAAGAAAAAATCAGAACGCTCGGAGGAAATGAAACCTACAAATACTTGGGAATGCTATAAGCGGACACCAAGAAACATGCGGAAATTAAAGAAAAAATAAAAAAAAAAAGAATACCTCATGAGAACGAGAAAACTTCTCAAAACTAAACTACATAGCAGAAATCTCATCAAAGAGATAAATACCTGGGTTGTCCCTCTCGTAATATACTCGGAACCATTCTTAAAGTGAACGTGAGAAGAACTTCAATACAAGAAAACTCTTGACGATGCATAAGGCTTTACGTCCCAGAAATTATATTGACAGACTTTATGTGTCAAGAAAAGAAGGAAGAAGAGGACTTACTAGCATTCAAGATAGCGTGGGTGCATCGATACAATGACCAGAAGACTGCATTAAAAAACGAGGAGGAAGACTGATTACAACGACCATAAATAATACAGACAACACAAGCATCAACCAAACAAAATCACCAGAAAAGAAAAGTGAAAAGAAAAACAACTGTATGGACATGTTAAGAGACAAACAAGCGAAATCTCACGCAAGAAGACTTGGACATGGCTAGGAAAGGTAAAACCTTAAGAGAGAAACTGAATCTCTTCTGAGAGCTGCACAAATTAATGACATAAGAACTATTTCAAAGCAAGAATTGACAAGACGCAACAAAATAGCAGATATAGGTTATCTGGTAATATCAATATCATACTATGCAAAAGCAGCAAATTAGCTCAAAAAGAGTATAAGACTAGATACGAGTGGGGGGAGAAGGTGATCCACTGGGAATTGTGCAAGAAGTTTAAATTTGACCATACGAACAGATGGTATATGTACAACCCAGAATCCGTTCTAGAAAATTAGACACACAAAATTCTCTGAGATTTTGAGATACAAATGGATCACTTAATCTTGGCCACACGAAAGAGAACAAGTCGATTTGTGGATTTTGCCGTCACTGCAGACCGCAGAGAAATAATTGAAAGAAGGCTAAAAACGAGATACGTGCTTAGACCTTCATGGGAAACGGAAAGAAATATGGAAAATGAAAGTAACGGTGAGAGCAATTGTAATTATGTGCGCTCAGTATAGTCATCAAAGGATTGGTTAAGGGGCTAAAATAATTGGAAATAAGAACACGGGTGGAGACCATCCAAACTAAAAGATTATTAAGATCTGCTAGAATACTGAGAAGAGTCCTCGAAGCTTGAGGAGAATTTGCTGCCACTCAAACTCCAGTGAAAAATCATCAGCTAACGTTGATGTGAAGAACTCTCAAAAGAACCAGAAAAAGAAGGAACTGCAGATCCGGGAAGATATTGAAACTGTTTAGACCACAGCACTGCTGAAATCGGAAAGAATACTGAGAGGATTCCTGAAGAACTAATGAAATTTTCTGTCACTTGAAATTCAGTGAAGGTCACCGGTAACTAGTTATGTGAAACATTTGTGATGCTTTGCACATCAGAGGAAAAATCGAGTCCAAACAGACAATATACAGGTAGTGTGTTCGCCAATGATCCAGGAGACCGGGGTTCAATCCCAGGTCGAGTCATACTAAAGACTCAAAAAATGGTACTTGATACCTCCTTGCTTAACACCAAGCATTATAAGGTACTTATCAAGAGTAGAGTTACGCAGTTCAGGGAAAGGATTAGCGCACTCCCCTCGACTACGGTCACTAACTTTTCTTACTTTAGAATACACAGAAAATTCCAGGAGACCTGATGTCACTCAGGCTCCAGTGAAAGACTTCCAGCAAACACCGGTGTGAAAAACTCGATAGTAATGATAAAATAATTATGCATCGACTTAATCTTGTTTTTATTAGTATGCCGCTTTTTTTTAATCTTCGTACTTATATTTCAACTTTTGTTCGATCAATTTTAAATATTTATTCTTTACGCACGAATTCCAAGAAGTCTTTACTCTCAGCCTGACTTTTTCTCAGTCAAGAAATCTCATACAAGGTCAGTTCAAAATCCACTTGACATAGAACTGCTAATTATAAATGTTTACAAGGCTGTATGTAATACGATAGGCGAAGGGCGTTTTATGGTAGCATATTTTTTCTCCTGGTCAGGATTATTTTTTATTAAAGAAGCAATGTTTATATGAAGTCTTCAGATTGGGGTCTGTCTTTAATAATTCTTCAAGGGTTATCGCTTTTCTTTTCTTTTTTTTATAAAGGGGTTTCAGAGAATTTATCTTAATTGATGTAATGATAGTATGAAAGGGGGCAACGATAAACGTTGGTCTCTTCTGATTTTTACTTTTCCCATAATACTCGGGTAATTTGCAGAATACCCCATGCTTGTTTACACATTGAAACATAGATGGTTGGTTGGTTGGTTTTTTATGGTATATCAACCTTTGTTGGTTATTTAACGCCAAATCCATTTTTATGAAAATAGAACTATTTCAAACAATTCAGGTTAGTACGCAGTTCAAATGTAAGTACATTTTAAATGTGAAAAACATTTCTATTTCAAGCTATTCAGTTTAGTCAAGCAGTTCTAATTCAGCTAATTCAGTTTAGTATAAGTACTGATTTTGTTGACACACAGTTAAACGTCAAAACGGTTCTATATTAAACAATTCAGTTCAGTGTAAGTACAGTTTCAATGTCTAAAAACAGTTCCATTTCAAATAATTCAGTTTAGCATAAGCACGCGGTTTAAATGTAAGTATTGTTTCAGTTTAGCATATGCACGCAGTTTAAATGTAAGTACGGTTTAATTGTCAAAAACATTTCTATTTCAAGTTATTCAGTTCAGTCAAACAATTCAGTTTAGCATAAGTACGCCGTTAGTTCTATTTAACCCATAGATAGGGCCCTATCAGGTGCTACCACTCCGGGCCAGAGTGGACCTGGGAGCAATGGCAATGAATAGGTGCTCCGCATTCCCGAAAGCTCTAGCATCACTGGAACCTCACTATCAGATCGTTTTGTGTCATTTTCAGGACACTCATTGGTGGGGGGGTATTCTATAGCCCCAGCCGACTGAAACATAGATAAGTACATGCATACACATGGAGAGTCTTAGAAAAAATATCAGGATAGGCTAAGACAAAATAGATAGATAAATAAATAGATACCATCATACACACAAAAGTATACCATTGCCCAGTCAGCTGGGGCTGTAGAATACACTGACTGCACCTCTGCAGAGGGATAACACCCCCCTAACGAGTGTCCTGGATATGACACTAAACAATCTGATGGTGAGGTTCCAGCAGTGCTGGAGCTTTCGGGAATGTGGAGTACCCCTTCATTGCCATCGCTCTCAGGCCCACTCTGGCCCGAAGTGGTAGCACCTGATAGGGCCCTATCTATGGGTTAAATAGAACGAACAGCATACTTATGCTAAAATGAATTGAGTAAACGAATAGCTTGAAATAGAAACGTTTTTGACAATTAAACCGTACTTACACTTAAACTGAGTGCTAATGCTTAACTGAATTATTTCAAATAGAACTGTTTTTCGACATTAAAACAGTATTTACACTTAACTGAATTATTACATATAACTGCTTGAATAGTTTGAAATGGAAATGTTTTTGACAATTAAACTGTGTACTTATGCTAAACTTGACTGTTTTCAATAGAACAGATTATTTACATAAAAATGGATTTGGCGTTAAATAACCTACAAAGGTTGATATGCCATAAAACCAAACAAACAAACAAACAAACAAACAAAAGTATACCATACTTAAAAAAAAAGATGATAAGATTAACACATATAAGGAAGCTTGAATATTTCAGCAATTCTGTAATAGATGTTACGTTTTGTATATGAGATATGAGAGTCTTTCAATAAAAAAGGTGAATTTTGCTTTCGCAGTTGCCAATGGGAAGCACTTTTTTCAGGCAAATTAGTTATTATGAAACCTTTCATTTCTTGGAACACAGTCAGTACGACTTTCTTTACTCCTGTGTCCCGTACTTTTTCTTTACTGGAGAATCTGTGTTTTCTCACAATGGACTTTCTGTTCGCCTCAAGCTCGTAGAGGCAAAGCCATGTTTAGCCGATTTTAAAATATTTTTTATTAAAACATATTTCTCTGTACACGTCACACATTCTGTAAATATCTAATAGGTTTTCGCTTTTCAACCAACAAGAATTTGATGACAGATCTCTATTTAAGTCTAGAGCACTTGTGGAGTCCATCAGAGGTCAGGGTAAGCTGTGTTGCCATTTGATATCTGACTCCATTCTGAAATTATTCTATTTTTATCCCACGTTGCCTTGTTGATGTAACTCCTTGAATAAGAAGGCCCAAAAAGAATTATACGAAAGAAGATAGTAACTGGTAGGAGACGAAGATATTTTTTATATTTTTCCTTTATTCCTGGGTTCAATAACCATTCAATGGGTGAGGGAATTTTCCCTGAATATAATTGAAATGGTTGAATCCCCCAGTCAAAGTGTTAAAAAGATGTAACTCTACCGGTCACTGCTGAAAGAGAATCAGCTTCTTCTTTTCGTCGGGACGGTCTTTTTTTGCGCATACGTTGCCCCTTCTTCCTGTCAGAGGCCTCTGGGAGTTTCTGCATATTTTAATAATTATTTTAATTCAGTTTAAATTTCTTATTTATTTATTTATTTATTCCCTACACACTCTGTTTAATTTGCCAAAACTTTGAATAGCCTTGATCCAAATATTATTGAGAAATTAGAATAATTCTTGTTATAAACCAATTCCGAGCAGAGAATACGTTTATGGAAAAAAATCTGAAAAAAATGTCACTTTGTTTTTTTCCCCAAAATTCCCCTTATTTTATTGAATGATTTTTTTATATGTACTTTAATCAAACAGGTGACATATCCACACTAAACGGTAGCTCTCTGAAACTAGTTGACAAGTTCACCTACCTAGGAAGCAGTGTCTCATCAACCGAGACAGACATCGACACGCGATTGACAAAGGCATGGACAGCTGGAGGTAGCACCCAACAAAGCAGCAGCTGTACGGCCACCTACCATCCATCACGAAGACCATCAAAATTAGACGAACCAGACATGCGGGACACTGCTGGAGAAGTAGGGACAAGCCCATAAGTGATGTACTCCTGTGGATCCCTTCACATGGACGTGCAAAAGCAGGACGACCGGCTCGAACCTAGAGACAGCAATTCTGTGCCGATACGGGATGTAGCCCCGAGGACCTGCCGGAAGCAATGGACGATAGGGAGGGGTGGCGAGAGAGGGTCAGGGATATCCGTGCTGATAGCGCGACATGATGATGATGATTAGTGAATGAACCTAATATATATATATTTTTATATATATAAGTTGGCGACCGTAGTCGAGGGTGACCCGAAGACTCCCTTTTTAAAAGCTACTAAACCGAGGCGTAGGGGAGAATGCTACTCCTTTCCCTGGATTGCTTCACTTTACCTTTGATACGTACCTTATATTGCTGAGTGTTATGCAAGGAAGTGTTAGGTACCATTTTTTAAAGTCTTTGGTATGATTCGACCTGGTATTGAACCCAGGTCTCCCGGACCATTGGCGAACACTCTACCAACTAAACCAATGATCCGGTTATATATATATATATATATATATATATATATATATTAATTCATGGAATTTAGACGGGAATTTACAAAAAACTCCGTGAAACCCAGGGGTCGCAGTCTAAATTCCATGAATTATATATATATATATATATATATATATATATATATTTATCATTATTATATAATGGCTCTATCCTAAATATTGCGCACTCTTCATATTATATTGCACATAGTTCGGCACAAACCCACAAAGTGATTTACTGACAACCAAAACAGTTTATATATATATATATATATATATATTGAACTCTTTCATTGATAGCGACCTACAGTTCAGTTGAATATGTAAACCGTTGAACTACGTACACATGATTTTGCTTAATGTGGTGAAAGATTATGTGGGACCAGCCACTCATTTTCAATAAGCTGCTGTTAGAAGAATGCCGCACCAACGTAATACAGATTCTCGGCTCGTTAAGTCCATTTCTTTACCATGAAAACCGCAATACCATCGTCGTGCTATAATATTAGCTTTCGGATTAGTACGTTTGGAAGAGGTCTGAAACTTTTTATCTTCCATTAAGAAACCAACGAGTATTGGTGTGCCATTAAACAAAGATTCAAAGAAACAAAACCGCTACGCCATATATGAATAATAAAAAACGTAATTCCAGATTTTCTAATTTTTTTTATTTTGGTCTAGTTTACATATTGGAACACAACATAACCAGTAATGTATACAAAATATCGCGATATACCTGCTTCATTCTTTTAGCGGTAGCTGTTAGATATTAGAAGTTGAATTTAAATTTAAGCCTATAATGAGGTGGAACAAATATGCTGTTTATGAAATAAATTATCGCACGAGGTGAAGCATCAACGCTTTTACTCAACGTTCTATTTAGATACACTCATAAAAATACAATAAATAAAATAAAAGCAAGAATATATCTAACTTACTTAATCTAAATATCCGGACATTGGCATAATGGTTAGTGTTTGCCAATGGCTTGGGAGACCTGGGTTCAATCTCAGGTCGAGTCATACCAAAGACTCGAAAAATAGTACTTTATGCCTCCTTGCTTAACACTCAGCATTATAAAGTAAGGATCAAGGGTAAAGTGGAGCAATCCAGGAAAAGGAGTAGCGCCCCCTACACCTTCGTGTAGTAGCTATCGAAAAGGGAGCCCTCGGATCACCCTCGATTTGGTTGCCAACTTTACTTAATCTAAAGTCTATTGATTGATTCATTCATTTAATTTTTAAAACTATTTGAATCTAGGTCAGTCAAAATTTTTGCAATATTTTGGTAACTTATTTTCTTTATCTAAGTTTAATTGGTTGGTTGGTTTTACCGCGTATCAACCCTTTTCGGGTCATTTGATGCCGAATTGAATTTCAAACAATTCAGTTTAGTATAAGTATTGTTTTTGTTTACACACAATTAAATGTCAAAACAGTTCTATTTCAAACAATTCAGTTTAGCATAAGTACACTGTCTAGTTCTATTTGACCCATAGATAGAACCCTATCAGGTGCTACCAGAATGGACCAGAATGGACCTGGGAGCGAAGGCAGTGAAGAGGTGCTCTGCATTTCCCAAAGCTCCAGCATTACTGGAAGCTCACCATCAGATTCTTTAGTGTCATATCTAGGAAACTCGTTGTGGAGGTCTTACGCCTCTGCAGAGAAGCAGTCGGTCTATTCTACTGCCCCAGCTGACTGGGCAATAAATCTAATAGGGTTTCTTTATTTATTTAATGTCAAATATATCATTTTATAAGAACAGTAATGGTATTATTCAAATCGAGAAGAGATAAGGGGGTTCATACCTTTCCCAATACTATTAGTCTGAAAGTGAACATAATAGCGCCCGTGGTGTAATGATTATCGTCGTGGGAAATGGACACGGCGACTCGAGTTCAAATCCTGGACGAGACTGATCGCATTTCACATAGCACTCGAAAGGTATGAATCCAATTATTCTCCCTCCAGCTATGGGTAAATAGTAGGGTAGACTAGGTTCTTCAGCCTTGGTTGTTGAAACATCACAAGTAATGGAGATGAAATATAGTTCGGATTAATTAATAATCTAAGGGTGCCAGAGTCGGACCATATTCTAGTTGTGACATCAGTTCGATTCATCCAAGTTCTTAGAGTTTATTTCGGAAACTAGCACGAAAGCGAATATGACAAAACTTTTGATTCACCCTTACAGATAAATAAATAAAATCTAGATTGGTGAGTTAGATATAACCTACATTTTCTTAATCCTTTTTTTTTTTGTATTCTTAAGAGATGGATTCAAGTATAACTGTTTGTTTTGTGAATATATAAATTATAATAGTGTTCCCCAATTTTTTCAGAACCCCTATCAAAAAGTGGATCAAAACAACGCCTGACATGTGATGATTTTGGTCATCTAAGCCTATCATAGACCGGCCACTTATGGCATTACACTGACAGGGGTGCCAAATACTAAAACAACGAACATTTCACCTCTGAATATACCTTGCGTAACAAAGCATGCCGACAAACCGGTGGACCAAACAGTATTTTCAAATCATGCAACTAAAATGAAATGATACCATCAGGTGAGCTTCAAAGCTGAACCTATGGAAAGGTATGCAAGTCATTAGCTGAATTGAGAAATCACCTGAGATGTCATATGAGAACGTGTTTGAAAACATATATCTAAAACGTGGTTGAGATCCAGTTAACATCCAGTTCACATTCATTATATATACATATATATATATATATATATATATATATATTTGTGTGTGTGTGTGTGTGTGTGTGTGTGTGTGTGTGTGCAAGTAAACTTAATGCAGAAAAATGGTATATTTCTTTTTCTTTTTATTAAAGCAATCAACTTGAAACCCACTCAATTAGAAAATAAAGCTTTTTCCGGTTCAGTTTAAAATAAGTAAGTTGGCAACCATAATCGAAGGCGGCCAGAAGGCTCCCTTTTCAATAGCTACTACACTGAGGTGTTGGGGAGAGCGCTACTCCTTTCCCTGGATTGCTCAACTTTACCCTTGATACGTACCTTGTATTGCTGAGTGTTAAGCAAGGAGGTATCAAGTACCATTTTTAAGGTCTTTGGTATGACCCGACCTGGGATTGAAACCAGGTCTCCCAGACTATCTGAATGATGATTTTAATAATTTTCTTCGCCCATAAGTACACATGAAATAAATGCTTATGAAATGTTACTTTTCTTCAAAATAAGACGCAAGGATTTTATTCCTTTCTATTTGTATCAAATAATTAAAGTGAATATTATAAAGAATTATTTATTGTCAAAATATACAGTGTTGAAACCAAAAATAAAATTGCTTCACCACTGTAACATTGCATTAGGTTCAAAGTGATAAATGCTGTACAGTTTGTTAGTAAATACCAAGTACCTCATAATATCCGCAGAGTTTCGTTATAAATGCCTTGTAAAATCTATAAAGTTTAGTAATAAATGCCTAATACATAATAATATCCGTTGAGTTTCGTTATAAATACATAAAAATATCCATAAAGTTTCGTAATAAATGTTTAATACCGAATAATATACGTAAAATTTGGTAATAAATGCCGAACACCTAATCATATCTTTAGAGTTTGGTAAAAAATGCCTTATACCTAATAATATTCCTATAGTTTGGTAATAAATGCCTTTAACCAAATAATATCGGTAGGGTTTGGTAATAAATGTCTAAAACCTAATAATATCCGTAGAGTTTGGTAATAAATGCCTTATACCTAAAACACATCCGCCAAGTTTGGTTATAAATACCTATTCTAATAATATCCTTAGAGTTTGATAATGAATACCTAAAACCAAATGATATCGTTGAGTGTGATATGGTCTAATGAGTAGAGTGTTCGCCAATGGTTCGGGAGACCGGGGTTCAATCCCAGTTTGAGTCATACCAAAGACTCAAAAAATAGTACTTGATGCCGCCTTGTTTAACACAGTACTCTGAGGTATGGATCAAGGGTAAAGTGAAGCATTCCAGGGAATGGAGTAGTGCTCTTCCCATACACCTCGGTTTAGTAGCTATTGAAAGGGAAGCCTTCGAGTCACACTCGACTAAGGTCGCCAATTTTACTTACATAATATCCGTAGAGTTTGATCACAGATACTTAACGCCTAATAATAGCATTTAGGGGTGTACCCATTTATAGGCTATATACTACGTATTAAACTGACCCATCCTTTGCTTGATTATGGTTATGTTCTTGATGGAAGAGCTTGTTGTTGTTGTTGTTTTTAAACAGACCAGACAAGTGAACAGCAAAAAGAGAAACGTAATTCCTTTTAGAATAAATAAAAACGGTCCTTTTTTTATATGTAAAGAGGACCAGACGCAGAAAAACATTATTACTCCTAAGTTGATGGTTTTGGAAAGTTTATATTCTGTAAGGGGCGTTCGATAGACACCAGATGTGATAAAAAAGTTAGTACAGTCCTAACGTCTCTTATCTAAGTTTTTAGTTTTTGTTTAGTTTTTTCAAACGATAAAACTGTAGTTTTTTTTTATCAACAAAATGTTCTTTTTAATTACCGGCAAAAGAAGGAAATCAGATTATGAAGTATAAAATTATTTTTCAAATTAATATTTATACAAAAAAAAAGTCTTTAAGGTCTTCACCTTTATTACGAGGGCAAAAGTTTTATACTTATTGGGTGCAAGTACGTGGTGCCTTCAATAAGTTTACAGATTTTTTGTACAGGCATTTAAAATTGTCATAGACTCTCGAAAATTCACTATATTATTGCTATACATCTTATGAGATGACTGACTAATTTTTATGATTTCAGGTTCAAATGAACAGCTACAGCAGCAACTGGAATACACCCTACTAAAGCCTGATTGTCACCGCTGGTCAATTTCTAAAATGCAATCTGACAATTAGAAGAACGCAATGCAATAAAAGTGTGCTTTAAACTTGGAAAAAATGCCACAGAAACGTATGGAATGCTTCAGACTGCTTTTCGACCATCTTGCATGAATCGAGCATCAGTTTTTGAGTGGCATAAGAGATTCAAGGAAGGCAGGGAGTCTGTGAGGGATGATGAGAGGTGTAAGAGGAGTAAGGAAGTCAACACATCAAAGTTGATTGGCCAAAGGGTTAGGGTTAGGGTTACTATGTTGAGGTTTTAAGGGAGTTCAGGAAGAGATTCCAAGGGAAGAGGCCAGCTCTCTTCAAATTGGGTCAGTGGCATTTCCACCAGGACAATGCACCAGTCCACAACTCCATCCTTCTCACAGACTATTTGACCAAGATGGGCATCAAGACAGTTCCTAACCGTCCATATAGTCCAGACCTTGCTCCCTGTGACTTTTGCTTATTTCCTAAGCTCAGAGGCTGTCGTTATGAAACAATTGAGGAGATGAAAGAGGCTGTGACGAAGGTCATTGACACGCTCACACAAGAGGACTTCCATTGGGCCTTCCGGAAGTTATTGGAACGGTACAAGAAGTGCATTGCTGCCGGAGGAGATTACTTCGAAGGGGACTAGAGTTTCATGTGTGTACTATCAATAAAAGCGCCCATACGAAAAAAATCCCCAGAGGGGTAGTACTTGTTAGGGTCCCATATATAGTTTAAATAGATCTGTTTGAGATAACGAAGGGTTTACCTAATGAGGATCTGCTGAGTATGATGTTACCTCTTCATTGCCATTACACCCTGATCCACTATGACCCGGAGTGGTTGTATGTATTAGGTCAGATTTATAGGCCTAATAGATCTGTCTTTATTGGGAATCCTTTTTGAGATGAGATTTCTTAATCTGAGTATTAATTTTATTGCGGACTTTTGTCCTCATCTTGGTAGATTTTTTTTTTGTTTTTCTCACCATGTTTCGGTCAAATTTCACCTCTGGCCGTCTTCAGGTGATTAACTGCGACCTCGGATAGGAATGCTGAGTCTTGTAACCGTATCCCCAGTAATTACTGCCTTCCATAGTTATGGTCTATCGCACCACGTTTTTGACCAAGTAACCCTCTGGTCGGCTTGGTACAAGACTCAGCATTCCTATCCGAGGTCGCGGTTAATCACCTGAAGACGGCCAGAAGTGAAATTTGGCCGAAACGTAGTGAGAAAAACAACAACAAAAAAAAAATACCAAGATGAGGACAAAAGTCTGCAATAATCGCTCTTTTTTTTAACACACTCACTTACTTAAACACCCTTTTTTAATCTCTAACTTATTTAATTGTTCCTTTCTTATCTCCCTTATTCACTCGCTAAATCTCCCTTGTCTAACTTTCTCACTGACTGAATTACTACTTTTTTTCACTATTTCAATAGCTTTCTAAAACTCCCATTTTTTAACTCTCTGATTCACAAAATCGCTCTTTTTTTATCTCGCTCGCTTACAATTTTTAAAAATCTCTCTCACTCGCTAAATTTCTCTTTTTTTAATTCTCTCACTCTGTACCACTACGGGTCTCAAATAGAACTTTGTAAAGTAACTGTACCGAATAGTACGTATTACGGTTACACACCAAATGTACGGTTGTGCTACCAGGTGCTCGAACGTGTTAATGGCTGTATTGCTACGTCTTAAGGAGTAGTTGGACCTTGTTGTAACCTCGCCGTGGGAAAAGTTGATGAACATACGAAACTATCTTAGTTCACAAACAGAAAAGTATATTCGTTAATACAATTTTTAACTGGTCACCGGGAGAAAGAAAGAGAGTATGAAAGTTGAGTCGACCACGTAAGCTGAACAAAAAGAAACAACATGTCACGAAGAAAAAAAAGAGAGCAGACAGAGATCTTGAATTTTCTTCCTAGTTTTCTGTTGTAGTTATACGTGCTTGTTGGCTGGTTTCGTCTTCACAGGTTCGCATCTGGTGTGAGACCCCTTCTCCGACTGCTAAAATCACTACTTTCGAATCTATCTAATTCACTCACTCAATGTCCCTTTTTAAAACTTTCTCACTGACTAAATAGCTCCTTTTTTAACTCACTCACTCACTCACTCACTAAATCTCCCATTTTTTAACTCCCTCATACACTAATCCATACGTTTTTTTAACTCTCTCACTCGCTGTCTGATTCTTCCTTTTTTAACTCACAAAATTTTAACACTTTCACTCTTTCACTAAGTCTCCCTTTTTGTAACTCTCTCACTCACTAAATCTCCCTTTTTTAACTCACTCGCTCAATAAATCGATCCTATTTTAACTTTCTTATTCGCTTACTAAATCTCCGTTTTTTAAACTCCCTCACTCTTTAAATGTATCTTTTTATCTCTATCACTCACTAAATCAACTTTTTTTTTACCTCTCACTCGTTCACAAAATTTCCCATTTTTACTCTCTCGCTCATTAAATTGCTCCTTATTTAACTCTCTCACTCATTCTGTTAATTTCATTTTTTAACTCTCTCACACACAAAATCATTCCGATTTTAACTCTCACTCACTCACTTAATGTCCATTATATTCAACACTCTCACTCACTGAATCATGCCTTCTTTTAACTCTCTCACTCATTCTGTTATTTTCACTTTTTAACTCTCTCACACACAAAATCATTCCGATTTTAACTCTCACTCACTCACTTAATGTCCATTATATTCAACACTCTCACTCACTGAATCATGCCTTCTTTTAACTCTCTCACTCATTCTGTTAATTTGAAGGAGGAGATATTGTGTTCTGATATTTAATTTCCATTTTGTATTGGTATATTTAATTTGTTTTTATATGTGGTTGCGTGTTCTCACAAGTCGGAAGGTCGCCATTTATGGCCATGAGGATAACATTATTATTATCGGGGTTTTGGTTTAAGTTTTAAGTTGGTTTGGTTGGTTTGGTTGCGTTGGTATTACGTTGGTTGCGTTTGTATTTCGTTGGTATTTCATTGGTTGTTATCCCCTCGCTAAATGTTGATGGAAAATAAAGGTAGCGGAGAAGAACGACGACGTCGTTAGGTTTTGTATCAAGGTTTTAATGGCAGCATGAAGTAAAGGGGTTTACACTGGTATGCTGCGAGGTCTCGTAGTAAGGAAAGAAGGTAGGAAGTTGTTAGAGTGTATCATCTAATTTGTTTTTAACTAGGATCCCTTGGTCTAGAAGAATAGACCTAAGGGGGTCCATAAACTAGATGGCTCTCCTCATGATGCTGCTACTACTATTCAGGGCTTTCTTCAATTTTTGGTGCTGCTTGGAAATATGGTTCGGGCTGAATCGGATAAGTCATCCTGATTGGGTGAAAATGTTCGGCGACTCTAACGGTCAAATTAAATTACGCGCCAAACAAAAATTCAAGTTTCTTTCTGCTACAAATTTCTCTTTTTAACTCTCACACACAAAATTATTCCGATTTTAACTCTCACTCACTCACTTAATGTCCATTATATTCAACACTCTCACTCACTGAATCATGCCTTCTTTTAACTCTTTCACTCGCTTACGAAATCTCTTATTTTAAAACTCTCTCAGTCACGAAATAACTTTCCTTGACACTCAAACTCACTCACTCACTCACTATATCTCCTGTTTTTTCTTTTACTCTTTAACTAACAAAATAGCTCCTTTTTTTTTTTTAACTCTCTTACTTACTTAGTAAGTCTCTCTTTTTTTTAACTCTTTGACTTTGTAACTCACAATTTTTTTTCCGCTCTTTCGTTCATAAAATCTCCCTTTTTTATTCTCTCACTCACTAAATTTCTATTTTTAACTCACCCTCTTAATAAGTTTGCATTTTTTAAAACTCTTTCACTCACTAGATGTCCCTTTTAAAAACTATCTCACTCAATAAATCCCCTATTTTTTTTAACTCTCTCATTCACTCCCTCACCAAATCTTTTCTTTTTTAACTCTCTTACTAGCTCACTAAATCGCTCTTTTTTTAACCCGTTCACTAAATTTCCCGGGTTTTTTTTTCTCATTCACTCACTAGATTGAACCTTTTTTAACCAAGTTAATCAATCTTTTTTAACTATCTCATTCACTTAAGCGTTCTTTTTTGACTCTCTCGTTCTCCTCTCTCTCTCACTTTATCTATCAATATATATATATATATATATATATATATATATATATATATATATCACTTAATCTCCCTATTTTTTAAATCTCTGAATCCTTTCTCATCTCTATTATTCACTGACTAAATTTTCCTTTTATTTAATTTTCTCCCGGACTAAATCGTTCCATTTTAAACTAACACACTTATTAAAACACCCTTTTAACTCTCTCTCTCTCTCTCTCTCTCTCTCTCACACACACACACGCACGCACACACACACACACACACACTAAATCATTCCTTTTTAACTTTCTCGCTCATTCACTAAATGTCCCTGTCTTAATTTTTAACTAAATCTCCCTTTTTCTTTTTAACTTTCTCACAGACGAAATCGTTCCATTTTAAACTAACACACTTATTAAAACTCCCCCTTTTAATTCTCTCTCTCTCTCTCTCTTTCTCTCTCTCTCTCTCTCTCTTTCTCTCTCTCTCTCTCTCCATCTCTCTCTTTCTCTCTCTCTCTCACGCACACACACACACACACACACACTAAATCATTCCTTTTTAACTTTCTCGTTCATTCACTAAATGTCCCTTTCTTAACTTTTAACTAAATCTCCCTTTTTCTTTTTAACTTTCTCACAGACTAAATCGTTCCATTTTAAACTAACACACTTATTAAAACTCCCTCTTTTAATTCTCTCTCTCTCTCTCTCGCTCTCTTTCTCTCTCTCTCTCTCTCTCTCTCTCTCTCCATCTCTCTCTCTCTCACGCACACACACACACACACACACACTAAATCATTCCTTTTTAACTTTCTCGTTCATTCACTAAATGTCCCTTTCTTAACTTTTAACTAAATCTTTCCTTTTTTAGCTCTCTCATTCAATTACTAATTCTCCCTTTTTTAAAACCCTCTCATTCACTCTGTCTCTCTTTTTAAACTCTCCTCATTCTTTAAACATCTTTCTTTTTTTTTCACTCCCTCACACACTCACTAAATCATTCTTCATTAAACTCGCTCACTCACAAAATCTCCCTTTTTTTAAACTCTCACTCACTCATTTCATCTCTTTTTTTTTCAACTCCCTCACTAACTAAATCCTTTTTTAACTCTCTAACTCTCTCACTCAATCTCTCTTTTTAACTCTCTCACTCACTAAATCTCCTTTTTAAAACTTTTTCTCTCTCTAAATGCCGCTTTTTAACTCACTCACTCACTAAATATTTTTAACTCTATCATTCTCTAAATCTGTCCTCTTTTAACTTTCAAACTCCCTCACTAAATCGTTCTTTTTTAACTCTTTCACTCGTTCATTTAATCACCAATTTTTTAATCTCTGACTTACTTAATAGCTTTTTAGCGACAAATATTGTTAAGTGTTGTTACGTTGTTAATTCCTCGTTAAATGTTATTGGAAAATAAAGGAGAGAGAAGAATGAAGATGCCGTAAGTTTTTTATATGAAGGTTTTAATGGCAGCGTGGAATAAAGGGTTTACGTTTATGCTGCAAGTCTCGTAGGAAGGAAATAGTTATGGAGTTCAGAAGGAATTTTAGCAGCTATTTGCCTGAGTGAAATGTGCAGCGTTACAGTTAAGGCATTGTTGAATGTGTGAGTGAGATATGGTCGCCATAGGTGTAGCAAAAGTCGTGTTTGCTGGTTGAGGACAGGAACGTTGTCGTCGTCCATGAATGCGTGGTCCTGGTCGTTTGGGGAGAGAAGCGTGAAGTCTCCAGAAAATGTTGCCCTGGGCTGAAGTGGCTGGATGTCTGAGCGAAATTTTGCGTCGCAGTCGACATAGCCAAAATTGGAGGCGACTTAAAGCGGTTCCTGTGTGTGG
This sequence comes from Sepioteuthis lessoniana, assembly GCA_963585895.1. NCBI lineage: Eukaryota > Metazoa > Mollusca > Cephalopoda > Myopsida > Loliginidae > Sepioteuthis > Sepioteuthis lessoniana. Next base: position 81,415 of record CAUZXS010001528.1, read on the forward strand.
CGTATTGAATTCATCTAATTCATATTCAACTGGGAACCCTTGGTCTATGAGAATAGACTCAAGAGGTCCATAAATTAGATGGCTTTGGTGTCGTGATGCTGCTGCTAAAAGGACAGCGGACAGTAATTACGTCTGTCCTGTTCGAAAATGTTCTGAGGAAGAGAGTGTTTGGCGGCTTTTCCCCAATTTGGTGCTGCCTGGGAAAATGGTCTGGGTAGAATAGAATAAGTCATCCTGATTGGGGGAAAATATGCGTCGACCTTAACGGTCAAATTAATTTACGCACCAAGCAAAAATACGAAGTTCTTTCTGCTACAGCTTCTTTCTTTCTCTCTCACTAGCTAACTAATTCTTCTTTTTTTTTAACACTCTGACTCACTAAATCACTCCTATTTAACTCACTCACTCACTAAAGCTCACTTTTTTAACGCTCTCATTCCCTAAATAGCTTTATTTAACTCTCCCATTCGCTTACTAAATGTCTCTTTTTTTTTAACTCTCTGACTCACAAAATCACTCTTTTTTAAAGCTTTCACTCAATAACTAAATCCTCCCCTTTTTTATTTTAACACTCTCACCTACTAAATAACTCTTTTAAAAACTCTCTCACTCTCTAAATCTCTCACTGAATTCCTCTTTATTTAATTCGCTCACTTCGAAAAGCTGTCCCTGCTTAACTCTTTCACTCATTCACTTAATCTCTTCTTTTTTTAACTCCCTCGCTAACTAAATGACTCTTTCTTCCCCTCTCATTCATTCTGGAATCTCCTTTTCTTTTACTCAAGCACTCACTAAATTTCTCCCTATTTAACTTTCTCACTCACTCAGTTAATCTCTCTTTTTAACTCTCTTACTCATACAATCATTTTTTTTACTCTCTCACTCCATAACACAGTCTTGTTTTTCTTTGTTTGTTTTTTTAACTTTTTGACTTAATAAATGCTCCTTATCTCTCATTCTTAACTCTCTCACTCACTCAGTAAATAGGTCCTTTTTAAACTCTCTCATTCAATCACTTAATCTTTCATTTTTAACTCTCTCTCTCTCTCTCTCTCATTCAGTAAATAGGTCCTTTTTAAACTCTCTCATTCAATCACTTAATCTCTCATTTTAAACTCTCTCTCTCTCTCTCTCTCATTCAGTAAATTGCTCGTTTTTAAACTCTCTCATTCAATCACTTAATCTCTCATTTTTAACTCTCTCTCTCTCTCTCTCATTCAGTAAATTGCTCGTTTTTAAACTCTCTCATTCAATCACTTAATCTCTCATTTTTAACTCTCTCTCTCTCTCTCTCATTCAGTAAATAGGTCCTTTTTAAACTCTCTCATTCAATCACTTAATCTCTCTTTTTAAACTCTCTCATTTACTCAGTAAATTGCTCCTTTTTTAACTCTCTCATTCAATCAATTAATCTCTCTTTTATTACTCTCTCCTTCAATCATTTAATCTCTCATTCTTAACTCTCTCACTCACTGAGTAAATTGCTCCTTTTTTAACTCTCTAACTCAAAAGTTAGCTTTTTAAAAAACTTTTTCACACTTGTAACTCGCCTGTCCCCAAATCACACTACTAAATTCAGGATACTTGAGATTTTATGATTGTCGACAAACAAGTTTTTAATTTTCTGTTTTTCTTTCATTTTTATTTCATATGATCTCTTTTTGGCCTTTAATCTTTATTCCATAAGATATTTCAAATATTTCTACTATTTTAAAAATGTTTATGCTCATATTAAAAAAATTAGGTGTGATAAAAAAAAACATTGCAATATTAAAGAAACTAAGAGATAAAAAACAAAATATAATGAAATTAATAAGGTAAAAATTTCAATATAAGGAAAATTTAAAGGGAGAATGTGATTTGTTGAAGTGAGTGACACTAAAACTAAGTTTTATATTTAACTGGGTAATCTTTTTAGGGGATTTTAGAATGCCATTAACGGTAATTCAAACAGTAAATTTAAACAGTAAGTTTAAACCGTAAGTTCCGCCGCTTTCTAGAAAGGATACTGATTCGAAAAAATAACACCGACAATAAAGTTTTTATAAGGGAATTTTATACAAAAGAAACGAGAAAGAAGGGGATAGAAAAGATAAAGTGTTGCAAATTTTTGTGCAATTTGCGGTAAACTTATCTGAGAGTGTCCAGGAAATTGAGTTCTTTGAATTTGAATAGTTTTCTTTTCTTTTTTTGTTTTATTGAAAATTTTCAAAGTTTTTGAAATTCGAGTCTTTTTTAAGGTTCTTTTCGGCAGAATTCTCGGTAGACTTTTCTTTCAATTGAATTTTCTTGGTAGAACTTCAATAGTCGACTTTCATTTATTCTTATTTCTGGGATTACTTCTCCCTTTTCCGCTCCAGCTAAATCAAGTGCCGCACGTGGTCAGCTTGATTTTTTTCTTAGAAATGAATTTTTATATATATAAATACGAAAATATTTTATAATTTTATAAATACGAACTATTTTACATATCTAGTTTGTAAAAATTGTTTTTGTATACTGTACTTTCTAAATGTTTGTTTAACATCCTTCCACAGTTTCAGAAAAACTTATACCATTAAATCATAATTTATTTTTGAATTACTAAATTATTTAAGTAAATGTCATTCTTAAAGATTATGAAAATACGTTCTGAATTCAAACTGAACCTTAGGTCTATCATCTAATCCACTTTATGTTTCGTCGGGGATTTTCACTTCATTTTACTGTGGAAAAAGAATTACAACAAATACTTTTTTCTGAATGAGGGATTTAACGAGGAATAAAATGTTTGTTGAATTCAATTGAATCAGTTTTTAACGTATATACCTCTTCAAGTATCTTTAAATTTACTCTATGTAACACCGAATATACTAGTGTAAAGGTAGAATTTTAACAACCTAATTTTAAGTACCCATTCTCGCAAATTCAGTCACAATGGCTTCCTCGTCCATCTCACTAATCATCTACTTCTGCCAAGAGCCCAGCTCCTCTCGTCGCAATATTATGGTTAACAAGCTAATCTCGTAGACCAAATTACACAAATAAGTCAGTTCCCAAATCTGAAATATACCTAGCTTGTTAAAGGCTCGTTTTCAGGATAATCTCGCATATCAGTTATTGTTGCTTTAAATCTACACATAGTATTTTTTAAATAAATATATACATGTAAATATATATATTTATGTAGCCCAGTCATCTAGGACTGCAGAATACAGTGACTGCATCTCTGCAAAGGGATAAGACTCCCCCAACGAGTGTCTGGTTGGTTGGCTGGTTGGTTGGTTGGTTGGTTGGTTATTTGGTTGGATTTAATGGTATATCAACCTTTGTAGGTAATTTAATGCCAAATCCATTTTTATACAAATAATCAGTTCTATTTCAAGCAATTCAGTTTTGCATGGGTACACAGTTTAATTGTCAAAAACATTCCTACATTTTAAGCTGTCAAGTTTAGTCAAACAGTTCTAATTCATACAATTCAGTTTAGTATAAGTATAGTTTTTGTCCACACACAGTTAAATGTCAAAGCAGCTCTGTTTGGAATAATTCATTTTAGCGTAGTACAGTTTTAATATCGAAAACTGTTCTGTTTCAGACAATTCAATTTAGCATAAGTACGCAGTTTACATGTCAAAACAGTTCTATTTCAAGCAATTCTGTTTAGCATAAGCATGCAGTTTAAATATCAAAACAGTCCTATTTCAACTAATTTAGTTTAGCATAAGTACGCAGATTAGTTCTATTTGAACCGTAGATAGGATCCTATCAGGTGCTACCACTCTAGACTAGAGTTGACCTAGGAGCAATGGCAATGAACGGGTGCTTCGCACCCCCTCCCAAAGCTCCAGCAATACTGGAACCTCACCATCAGATTGTTTAGTTTTGTTGGGAACGAATAAATAAATAAATAAAAATTAAATTGAATTAAAAAAAAGGAAAACTTAAATTTGTAGAAACTCCCAGAGGTCCCTGACAGGAAAAAGGGATGATGCATACGTAAAGAAAAAAGGCATCCTCTTGACAAAGGGGATCATGCTATCTTTCTCTTTTAAGCAGTGACCAGCGATTTGACAACATCGTTGCTGGTGTGTCTGGGCACCACGCATACGTCTTTGGACGTAGCGTTGGTTTGTCACTTTCACCCAGTAGCAGCTCCCTCTCGGTCAGCATTATAGTGAAATAAAAAAAACCCACTAATGAACTGCAAACTAACCCTTACCGGACTTTGACAAACTTCCAAAAGAAAACTAACCCTTATGGAAGCCCGAAATACCAAATGAGGACAAACACATACATGAAACGATTAACGTATTTTTGACACCTTAATTGGGGGATTCAACCATTTCAATGTATTCAGGAAAAAAACCCTCATCCACGGAATGGTTATTGAACCCAGTAAATAAAGGAAAGTATAAAAGAAACGTCTTCGTCTCTTATCTGTCCTGTCTTTTCTTTTTGTATAATTCTTTTTGGGACTTTCTTGGGGCAAGGCGTTACATCGACGAGCCCAACGTGGGGGTAAAATAAAATAACCAAAATATGGAGTCAGATATCAAACGGCAACACAGCCTGCCCTTTGCCCGTGACCTTCAGCCCATACCCCACAGTTTCATATCCAGGATATTCGTTGAGGAGGAGTCTTACCCCTATGCAGAGAAGCAGTCGGTGTATTCTACAGCCCCAGCCGACTGAGCAAACGAGAGTCCGGGATATGACTCTCAACTATCTTATTGTGGGGTTTCTGTAATGCTGAAGCTTTAAGAATTGCGAGTACCCCTTCATTGCTATCACTCTCAGGCCCACTCTGGACTGGAGTGGTAGCACCTGATAGGGTCCAATCTATGGGTCAAAAGGAGTTAAACTACGGAATTACGCTAAACTGAATTGTTTGACACAAGAATGTTGCGAGCAATATTGAACAAGTCTTGGCGGCAACACCCCACAAGGCACCAACTATACGGCCACCTGCCTCTCATCACGAAAACTATCCAAGCTAGACATGCAGTGCACTGCTGGAGAAGCAAGGACGAGCTCATAAGTGGTGTACTCCTATGGACCCCCATATATAGCCAAGCAAAAGCAGGACGACCAGCTCGAACATACATACAGCAGCTCTATGAGGATACGGGATGTAGCCCTGAAGACCTGCCAGGGGTGATGAATGATTGGGAGAAGTGGCGAGAGAGGGTCAGGGATATCCGTGCTAGCGGCATGACATGATGATGATGATGATGATTAACAAATCATCATCCTCATCATGTCGTGCCGCTAGCACGGATATCCCTAACCCTCTCTGAAGTTCACTGTGCGTAAACAAAAACTAAACTGAACTGTTTAAAACTTTTTATCAAAATAACTTAATTCGGCGTTAAATGATCCGAAAAGGGTTGATACACCGTAAAACAGAACCACCAACCAACCATATATATATATATATATATATACTCATAAAGGAGTATTATAAATACTCACGGATGCAAGAAAATAATAACAGCAGTTCCTTCATCAGATAATTCTCTTGGGTCAGATATGTTTTTGTGACCCAATTATAATCGTTAATTAAGAACGCCGCACTTGTATCTAATGACGATACTAGAACTATTATTTTTATCCCATTGGCAATGCCAGATAAAAATGCAGCCTCATAGTGTTATTCTTCGTTGTATTCACAACGTGTCTATCAAGAGAGCGTTAACGAAAGAATGTTTGATTTGAAATAACTGGCAAAATAACAAAGTCAAGATACTGAACGCAGAATTGTTAATCAAATTTTCCGCGAAATTAACGTATGAAGTCTCTATACAAAAGCTTCGTAATTGATACCTAATTAAATGATTTTCATGGAATTTTATGATACGATGGTATCACATTTGACTTGAAAGTTGAAACAACATTCTAGATCATTCAGGTTAAAAAAAACTATTAAATTGATGACCTGCATTGGCATGTAAATTAGCCCTGCGTACTGTGATAAAATCTGTTAACTTGATCCTTCAATTGATATATATATATATATGTGTGTGTGTGTGTGTATGTGTGTGGTTAGGCAGCAGTCTTTCATTTAAGCATGTTTGATTGAATAATCAAGACACATTTTGTCTATATAATTTTATTAAGACCCTTCCAAGTTTCCTAATAAGTGTCTTGCTTTTAGGATGGAAGTGGTAGATGAATTTACCAAGACTATCCCGAGAGCTTTCGGATCTTTTCTAGGTATCATCAGGAGTTGTTTCCATGTATAAAGAGTGTTTTAAAAGAGATTTTAGGTTTTTTATAACATTACAAAATTACGTAAACGCAAAGTTGGATAAAACTGAGATATGTATGATATCGAACGAATTTAAAACAACGGAAATAGAATATCAAGAAAAATAGAATATTAAAATGAATAAATAAATAGATGAAATAAACTTTTAAGAAATAAAGGCATTTCAAAACATTGTCGCTATTTTCAAAGTTATTTTAGGGTTTTTTTCTAATATATAGGGTTTCTGGGATTTGTAGTCGTGCTTATTAATTTCGTGTGTTATTATAGTGTTTTTAACAAGAATTTTCGAAATTTGGATTGGGAATAGAGTAGCTTTGAAGATGTAGGGCTATGGAGCCAGAATCATTAAAGTATATTGTAAGACGTCTTCAAAGAGTCGTAATGGTAATAGCAACGTATGTATTATTTTCGTTGGAGACACTTGATGGAGGCTTGAACGTATATACGAAGTTTGTCCTATCAAGAGGTTCAGTGTAAGAGGAAGAGTTATTGGAAATTATTAGGTTGAAAGATTTTAATTCTTTGCAGTAAACGATAAGTCTTATATATATATATATATATATATAAGTAGGTTGGCCGACCGTTGTCGAGGGTGACCCGAAGGCTCCCTTTTCAATACCTACTACACCGAGCTTTAGAAAGGTCGATACTCATTTCCCTGGATTATTACACTTAGCCTTGATCCGTACCTTAGAGGAATGAGTGTAAAGCAGGGAGGCATCAAATACCATTTTTTAGGCTTTGGTATGACTCGAGCTGAAATTGAACCCTGGTTTCCCGGACAATTGGCGAACATTCTAGCCATTATACCAATTGACAGATATATATAAACTTTTCGAGGCAATAAAAATAAAATTGATTTCGATGGCCTAGAGAGTAGAGTGTTCGTCAATGGTCCGGGAGGCCCAGGTTCAATTCCAGGTCGCGTCATACCAAAAACTTAAGAATGGTACTTGATACCTCCTAGCTTAACACTCAGCGATATAAGGGTATCAAGGGTAATGTGGAGCAATCCAAGGAAAGGAGTAGCGCCTTCCTCTATAACTCGGTGTAGAAGCTATTGAAAACAGTGCCTTCTGGTTGCCCCCGACCGCTGTCACCAACTTTACTTACTACCGAGAGATGAATTATGGGTAATTTTGGGGTATTTAAATCAAAGAAAAGTAAACAGAAAGAATAACAATTTTTTAAATAAATGAATATTAATTTTTTTCACTATAAGAAAAGAAATGACTTTAAGATGATATGCCTGTTTTTAATATTTCATCTTTGATGTAGAAAGTGGGGAGGGTCCTTGTGGCGTAGTGGAAAACGTACTGTTTTTAATATTTTATCTTCTATGTAGCATGTGGGGAGGGTCCTCTTGGCGTAGTCGAAAACGTGCTGGACTAACACGTCGTATGAAGTGAGTTCGAACTCAGGTCACGCCAATACGTTCAGTTTCAGTCTAATTCCAGTGGCAAAGGTATGAATCCACTTATCCAACCCAGCTATGGGTTAAATACTTGTACAAGGATGGCTTTAGTATTAAATAACCTACGAATGTTGATATGCCATAAAACAAAGAAACCAAATCAAATCAATTCTATGTAAACAAAAACAAAAAAATTGATAGGACTTAGATGAATATTTATTAAATTTTAATTCTTTTGAAAACTTCAAATGATTTTAAGAATTGTTTGTTTCTTAATTTTTAATAATCTTATTATTTTTTTCGATTTTATTTCCCCAAAAACCATATAATTTTCTTTATAATAACACAAATCTTTCTTAATATTAATTGTTTATTTTCTAGATAATTGTACAAATTATTAATTACTTTCGTTTTCAAAATTTATTCAGTAATATATCTAATTATTTTTAAAAGTTATTTTAGAAAATTTTTCTTGGAATATATTTTTAAGTTCATTACCTTCGCGTTATTAAATATTTTCAATTTTCTAAAAAAAAGAAAAAAAAAAAAAAAACATTCTTCAAAGAAAAATATATTTATTTCTTATCTAGTTAAGAGTACAAAGAATTCAATTTGTTAAATTCAAAAAGTGGCACCGTTTATCGCAAAAGAAATTTGCTCTAAAATTTCAAATAAAAAAACACATTAAAACTAAAATATTTTCTTTTATTGAAAAATCTTTACTTCTTTATTTTAGAAAAATATTTGTGCATATATACGTATATACGCGGTGCATACGATAAGTTTCCAGACTTTTTTTGTAGGGGTATTTAAAATTGTCGAAGACTCTTGAGAATTCAGTGTATTATTGCTATACATCTTATGAGATGACTGATCAGTTTTTATGATTTCAGGTTCAAATGAATAGCTACAGCAGCAATTGGAATACACCCTACTAAAGCCTGATTATCACAGCTGGTCAATTTCTAAAATGCAATTTGACAATTTAGAAGAACGATATGCAATAAAATTCTGTTTTAAACTTGGAAAAATGCTACAGAAACGTATGGAAAGCTTCAGACTGCTTTTCGACCACCTTGCATGAATCGAGCATCATTTTTTGAGTGGCATAAGAGGTTCAAGGAAGACAGGGAGTCTGTGAGGGATTATGAGAGGTGTGGGAGGAGTAAGAAAGTCAATAGACCAGAGTTGATTGGCCAAAGGGCTAGGGTTAGGGCTACTATGTTGAGGTTTTAAGAGAGTTCAGGAAGAGATTTCGTCGAAAGATGCCAGCACTCTTCAAATCGGGTCAGTGGCATTTCCACCTGGACAATGCACCAGTCCACAACTCCATCCTTGTCACAGACTTTTTGACCAAGATGTGCATCAACACAGTTCCTCAGCCTCCCTTTAGTCCAGACCTTGGTCCCTGTGACTTTTGGTTATTCCCTAAGCTCAGAGGCTGTCGTTATAAGACAACTGAGGAGATGAAAGAGGCTGTGACGAAGGTCATTGACATGTTCACACAAGAGGACTTCCATGGGGCCTTCCAGAAGTTGTCAGAACGGTACGATAAGTGTATTGCGGCCGGAGGAGCTTACTTCGAGGAGGACTAGAGTTCCATGTGTGTACTATCAATAAACGTGCCCATACGAAAAAAGTCTGGAAACTTATCGGATGCACCTCGTATATCTATATATATATATATATATATGTATTAAGTTGGTGACTTTAGTCGAGGGTGATGCGAAGGCTCCCTTTTCAATAGCTACTACACCGAGGTGTAGGGGACGGCGCTACTCCTTTCCCTAGATTGCTCTACTTGCCCTTGATCCGTACCTTAAAATGCTGAGTGCAAAGCAAGGCGGCATCAAGTACCATTTTTGAGGTCTTTGGTATGACTCGACCTGAGATTGAACCCTGGTCTCCCGGACCACTAGCAAACACTCTACACATTAGGCCAATGGTCCAGTTACCGGCTCATTGGTCTAGTGGGTTGAGTGTTCGCCAATGGCCCGGGAGTCATGGGTTTAATCCCGGGTAGCGTCATACCAAAGATTTTTAAAATGGAACTTGATACCTCCTTGCTTAACACTCCCCAATATAAGGTACGTATCAAGGGTAAAGTGGAGCAATCCAGGGAGAGGAGTAGCGCCCTCCCCTACACCTTGGTGTAGTAGCTATTGAAAAGGGAGCCTTCTGGTCACCCTCGACTACGGTCGCCAACTTTACTTTACTTATATATATATATATATATATATATATATATATATCGGCATATCGATTCGGGGCCGTAGAATATGCCGAGAGCACCTTGCGGAGGAGTAGACCCCGCCGAACGAATATCTTGAGTTTGACACAAAACTGCATCAGATTGGGAGGATCCAGACCTCCAGACCTCCAAGCCACCTATGAGGAATGAGGAGTAATCCTTCGTTACCATTACTCTCAGGTCAACTCTGACACAGAAGGGTAGTACCTGTTAATGTCCTATCTATGGTTCAAATAGAACTGTTAAATCATTCAAAAAGGATTATACACCTGCGTGCGTATTAGTCGTATTAGATCGAAATATTTGATAAGTATAATTACTAATATTAAATAGCAATACCTAAACACATCTAACTGTGCGCAAACAAAATATTGATAGCAAATTGAATTATTATTGTTTGATAGAAATACTTGAAACCATTCAACTGTGCGCAAACAAATGACTAATATCAAATAGAACTATTAGTGTCAGGTAAAAATACTTGAAACCATTTAACTGTGTGAAGCAAATGATTTCCTAACAATTTATTTAAAATAAAATTCCTACAAACTATTCGCTTATAAATCATATATATATATATATATATATATATATATATAAACAAGATTTAGCATTAAATACCCCACAAAAACTGATTAAGCGTAAAACATCAATCAACCAACTAACCAAACCTCACTTAATAGAAATTACCCTAATTTTTATTTTATCTTTTTTAATTTTCGAAATTTCTTTTTATTTTTTGGAATTTTCGAATTTTTCGTTTTCTTTAAAAAACATCTATACTGCTCTATATGATATTATTACCTTTACCCGGACGACGTCAGGTAGCTCTTGCAATATATATATATTTGCACTGTCTCCTTAATAGTCTTCTTAGCTGACAAATGTTACTGCTCACAAAGGAATAGCATCAAAAAACCACAATTCATTTGGTTCTAGCGCACTGTTCAAATTCTCCAAATATTTCATCATCAGCCTACGCATTGAGTAAACACGCCCCGGCGTATTTTCCATTGTTCATTTCGGTGGTCTTTAAGTAAAGAATAACGATTGTCTTACCTTTAAGCGAATCCTAAAACGTCATATTAGTGACTGGTCGAACCCATTTGTTTCCGAGTTGACTCTGTCAATGATTCATCTTACCTCATAAAGGTAGTTGGATATGCTCCTC
>CAUZXS010001528.1:97500-117500 GCA_963585895.1 Sepioteuthis lessoniana
GAATAAATTAAAGTACACTGGCTCATTGGCCAGGTGTGTAGAGTGTTAGCCAAGGGTCTGGGAGACCTGGGTTCAATCCCAGGTCGCGTCATACCAAAGACATTTAAAATGGTACTTGATACCTCCTTGCTTAACACTCACCAATATAAGGTACGTAAGGGTAAAGTAGGGCAATCCATGGAAAAGCGTAGCGCCCTCCCCTACACCTCGGTGTGGTAGCTATTGAAAAGGGAGCCTTCTGGTTGCCCTCGACTAAAGGAAGACAACTTTACTTTACATCAATTATAAAACTAGTAGATTTGAAAATTTATACGGATTTTACTAAATGATTCCTCCATTTGTATGATATGATTAATTAAATTTTAAACTGATTGCAAGATTTTATGCTCTCTCTCTCTCTCTCTCTCTCTCTCTCTCTCTCTCTCTCTCTCTCTCGCTTTGTGTGTGTGTGTGTGCATAACCTGGAGTATGCAGCAAGAGGCATTGACCTCTACTTGAATGCAAATAAAACAGAGTACCTTTGTCTTAAATGAAAAGGAGCCATCTCCATTTTAAGTGACAAGACTCTGAAATTAGTTTACATACCTCGGCAGAAATATCTCATCTACTGAAACCGAGGTCAACATACGCAGAGTGATCATATGGACTACTATCGACAGAATATCGATCATGTGGAAATCAGATCTCTCTGATAAAAGAAAACGGGATTTCTTCCGCCTTAGGACTGATCATCCAAACGCCAATACTACTGTCTGAATGCTCCACACAGACACTAACGAAACGCTGGTTAAAAACGCTAGATAGAAACTACACAAGGATGCTACATACTGTTATGAACAACTCTTGGAAGCAACAGCCCCTCAAAACAACATGTGTATGGTCATTTACCTCCCATCTCACAAGCCATCCAAGTAAGACGAACAAAACGTAAGCGACGTTTCCTTATAGATGTCTACATAGAAACGCACCAGTGTTGACCAAATAGCAAAGAACTTACGTATATCAGCTCTGTGCAGACACTGGATGCAATCTACAGAACCTGTCAGCGGGAGGTGTCCTCGTGGTGTAATGGTTAAAGCGCTGGACTGTGAAATTATAGTAGGCGGATTCGAACTCCAGTCGTACTATTGCGTTCACTTTCGTACAAATACCATTGGGAAAGGCATGAACCCTCTTATCCTCCCAACTATTGGTTAAATAGCATCACTGCTGTTCTTCTGAAAGGATTGCTTTGACATTAAATAACCCACGAAGGTTGATATGCCATTAAAACAAAGAAACTGAACCAAACTGCCAGGAGCGATAGGGATGGATGGCAAGAGAGAGAGAGAGAATCAAGGAACTTCGTGCTATCAACACCATTTGATGATGATAATGATAGGATATATATATATATATAGAGAGAGAGAGAGAGAGAGAGAGAAAGAGAGAGGGAGAGAGAGAGTATGAGAAAGACAGAAAGACTGTTAGAGACAGTTAAGTTAAAATGAAATATTTTGCCTGTATTTCGTCATACTTTCATACCATCTGATATGGAAAAGATGGCCACCTATTTTAAAAAAAGCTGGAAAATATTGCGAGATTCTGTGCCCTATAGAAATTATATGTTAGAATTAGATATCATATAATATTGACTAAAAAACAGGATTTCCAATTTTTCCATTTATTTTTCTACCATCAAAACTAAATATAAAATTGGATAATGAATTAATATCTTAAATACGAAGAAAATTACCATGAATCTGTTATTGAGCATATCCAGCAATTCTATACATTTGGCAAACCATTCCAACAGTTTCTTCAATTCCTCGAAAAAGTTCAATATTTTTAATCGTTTAACCTTTTCAACAACTTAGAATTGTACTTTTTAAACTAGTCGAAAAAAAAGGTTGTCAGTTTTCTAAACTTCTGAGACAAAGCTTGATGATTTTTATCATTAAGGGTTTTCGGACTATTGTCTTCATCTTTATTGTTATTCGCATAACGTTTCGGCCGATATATCCTCTGGCCTTCTTCAGATGTTTGTCGAACTCGGGAACCTTCACGGTACTTCGAACTACGTCCTTTATTGAATCCACAGGGGTCGCCTGTTTTGATTCCGTTAGCCATAATCGAGTACAAGTGTTACGTATTCCTGTATTGTTACTCGCCTGAATTTTGGGGACTTATAAACTTAATGTTCTTATGGGACTAGGATTACTTCTATTATGTATGATTTTTTACCTGTGCTCATATTCACATTTTTTTTTTGTACCCGGTTCCCGAGTTCGAAAAACACCTGAAGAAGGCCGGAGGACATATCGACCGAAACATTGGGGAAATAACAATAAAGATGAAGACACTAGTCCGAAAACCCTTAATTATAAAAAGGTTTTTGCTTTAACCTGGATAAAAAAAATCATCGCAAATGTAGATTTTCTAAGATATCATCATCTCCACTTACGATTGTGGTGCAATACAATCTTCCTACTTTCTTTCCTTTATTTGGCTTCGTGGTTGACTTAGAGAGGTTGAGTCAATATTAATTACAAAGTCACTTGACTGATAATATATATATATATATATATATATATATATATATATATATATATATATATATATATAAGCGAGAGAAAAATGTAAGATAAATCATACAAATATGTTGGAAAATAAACAAAATAAATATATGTACTTTGGTATGGATGAAAAATTTATTGGATTTACTTTGCTGACACGTGTTTCGACAAAATATTTTTTTTACATACAAGGTATTTTGTTTAAAGTTATTTTAGATATAACAATAGAATGTTTTAGACGACTAATAAGCAACATCTCACACGAGAAAACCTGCTCGTTACTAAGAAAAGGAAACCTTAAGAGGGAAACAGAGTCTCTCCTCTTAGCAGCACAAAACAACACCATAAGAACCAATCATATCAAAGCAAGAATAGATAAGACACAGCGAATGCAGCAAATTAGCACAGATGGAGTATAAGACTAGACATGACTGAGTGGGCAAAGTGATCCACAGAGAGTTGTGCAAGAAATTTAAATTTAACCATATGAACAAATGGCATATGCACAACCCAGCATCTGTCCAAGAGGATGACACATAAACTCCTATGGGATTTTGACATACAAATGGATCTCCTAAACTCGGCCAGACGACCAGACCTTATAATAATCATTAAAAGAAAAAAGAGAACCTGCAAAATTGTGGACTTTGCTGTCCCGTCGGACCACGGAATAAAACTGAAAGAAAATGAAAAGAAGAATAAGTAACTGGACCTTGTTAGGGAATTGAAAAACTATGGAACATGAAAGAGACAATTATACCAATCGTGATTGGAGCTTTTGGTACAGTCACCAAAGGATTATTAAAGGGACTGGAGGACTTGGAAATTAGAGGACCAGTGGAAACCATCCAAATTACAACATTATTGAGAATAGCCAGAATACTGAGAAGAATCCTGGAGACATGAGGAGACTTGCTGTCACTCAAACTCCAGTGAAAGACCATCAGCTAACACTGATGTGAAAAACTCTCAAGGAGAGAATAATGATAAAAATAAAAAAACAGAAAAGAAAATTTGCAAATTTGTCGACTTTGCTGTCCCAGCTGACCACAGAATAAAACTGAAAGAACGTGAAAAGAAGGATAAGTACCTCGACCTAGCTAGAGAATTGAAAAAAACTATGGCACATAAAGGTGACAATTATACCAATTGTGATTGGTGCTTCTGGCACGGTAACTAAAGGATTATTAAAGGGCCTGGAGGATTTGGATTTTGGCGGCCGAGTGGAGACCATCCAAACAAAAGACAGACAGAATACTGAGAAGAGCCCTGGAGACTTGAGGAGACTTGCTGTCACTCAATCTCCAGCGAAAACCATCAGCTAACGCTGATGTGAAAAACTCTAAAAGAGTATATAATAATAATAATAATAATAATAATAATAATGGTTAAGCAAGCAAGCTGAAAGGCAAATGTTTTGATTTTAGAAAAACAAATAAAACAGGTGAAAATATATTTAAAATTGATTATATCATAAAACGGAATCTTTTTCGAAAAGTCAAGATCGTTTCTTGGTTTGAAATTTTTTGACGGTTTACAACTTTAAAAACCCAGAAAACTGTCCAGTATTATGAATGGATATTAAAATTTTTTAGCATCATTTTTGCTGAAAAATGTGATATCTTATAAAATGTGATATCTTATAAAATGTGATATCTTATAAAAACCTGCACAATTGTGTTTTAAGAAGATATATATTCACGATGGGGATAAACGTAGAATTATCGAAGCTTGTTCAATCTCCTCTTATAACACGATTTTGGCAATCGCGTATAACTTAATGAATATCATTACAACTGAATGTTTGACTTTCCTTTTTCCTCATCGTCATCTCTTCCTATTGTCTTCGTCGTTGTGGCTGGTACTTTTCATCGTGACCAGCAACGCAACATCCATTAGAACACCTAAGTTATGCAGGAAGAAACCTGCTTACTACTTAGCTGAGTGACTATTCATGAGACGCATTTGACCGATTCATCAAAACTTGGTGAATTTTACAATGGACGTTGCATGCACATACCAGACGACAAGAACAGCAAGAAATCGCTGGAGTTTGTATCAAGACATTAATGTCGGTAAACAAGGGGGAAAATGTACTATCTATGTTCACAGGTACAAATAACTGACCAACAGCCAATATAAAATGACTGCAAACCTTGAACTCTTGACGAATTTAGCTTAGAAAGGTAAGTAGCACAAGAGAAAACCATACCAAAGAAAACCATAAGAGTTTTATAAGTTTTATTTGACACAACCTAACCAACAAATGACACAGATGGTTGATTGTTTGGGTTTCATGGAATACCAACCATTGTCGATAATTTAACGCCAAATCCTGTCTATATATTGCCCAGTCGGCTTGGGCAGTAGAATACACCGACTGCTTCTCTGCATAGGGGTAAGACTCATACCCAACGAATGTCCAGGTTATATGACACAAAACAATCTGATTGTGAGATTCTAATGATGCTGGAGCATTCGGGAGTGCAGTTCACCTCTTAATTGCTATTGCTCCCAGGTTCACTCTGACCCGGAGTGGTAATACCTGATAGAGCCCAATCTATGGGTTAAATAGAACTAAACTGCGTACTTATGCTAAACTGAATTGTTTGAATTAGAAATGTTTGACTAAACCGAATAGCTTGAAATAGAAAAGTTTTTGACAATTAAACTGAGTACTTATGCTAAACTGAATTATTTGAAATAGAACTATTTATTTTTTATAAAACTCTACTGTTTAAAATAGAACTGTTTTGACATTTAAACTGCGTATCAATGCTAAACTGAAATATTTGAAATCGAACTGTTTTTACATTCAACTATGTGTAAACAAAAACTATAGTTATACTAAACTGAGTTGTTTTACAAGTAGACAAGTTCCCCTACCTAGGAAGCAGTGACTGACATCAACACTCGTCTAGCAAAGGCATTGACAGCTAATGATAGTTATCGGTCATACGGAAGTCAGACCTGTTCGATGAAATGAAAGGCATTTTTTTCCAGGCAGCGGTCGTGTCGATACTGCTGTATGGATGCACTACATGGACACTAACTAAACGTATGGAGAAAAAACTTGACGGCAACTACACAAAAATGCTGCGAGCAATATTGAACAAATCCTAGAGGCAGCACCCCACAAAGCAGCAACTGTTTAGCCACTTACCCCCCATCATGAAAACTGTCCAAGTTAGACGAACCAGATATACAGGACACTGCTGGAGAAGTAGGAAAAAACTCATAAGTGACATACTCCTCTGGGCCCCCTCACATGGACAAGGAAAGGTAGGATGACCAGCTAGAACCTATATACAAAAGCTCTGTTCCGATATAGGATGTAGCCATGAAGACCTACCGGAAACGATGGACGATCGGGAAGGGTGACGAAAAGGGGTCAGGGAGATCCGCACCGTTTGCGCGACAGGATGATGATGATGTTTGACTAATCTGAATGGCTTGAAATAGAAATGTTTTTGACAATTAAACTGTGTACTTATGCTAAACTGAATTGTTTGAAATAAAACTGTTTTATATGCAAAACTGAATTGTTTGAGAGAACTGGTTACTTGTATAAAAATGAGTTTGGCATTAAATATCAACAAAGGTTGATATGCCATAAAACCCAAACAACTAACCAACCAACCTGTCTGTCTCTCTCTCTCTCTATATATATATATAAGTAGTAAACAAAAAGTTTGTTAATAGGATTTTAAACATGCCAGAGCACATTAGTTTGGCCACAGTTAAATGGCTTCACATATTCAAATCTAACATGAATAATTATATTTACACACCAGTCTACTGGAGCTATAAAATACACCCACTACGTCTCTGCAGAGGGGGAAAGACTCCCACAACGAGAGTCTTGGATATGACATTATCAGATGACAAGGTTTCAGCCTTGGAGTTTTATGGAATACCACTTCATTGCCAATGCTCCCATGTCTACTCTGACCGGTGTTGCAGCACCTGATAGAGTGCTATCAATGGGCCAAAAAGAATTGTTTAACATTTAAATTGTGTGCAAATAAATGACTTACGTTAAATCGTAACGCAGCCCCACTGTACCTATCGACAAGCCGTCACAGATCGAGAGAAAATGGCAGGTCATGTAGTTCCACAGTGTCTATGGACAAGCCACCACTGCTTTTAGTTTTATTGAAATACTTTTTTTTTAAACGCTGAATCTTACAGAATTCATTCGCATTATAAAATTTTATTGCATGACTCATCTGGTTTTCTCGTGCAAGACCGCCTTACGGTGAAGCGCAGATGGACCTATTGCAGATGTCATGCAATGAATATAATAACATCCCTTCATTAATACAAGTTTTATCTGCAATCTAAGAATAAACATCGAAGACAAATGCTATTAAGATCTGGGCCTTCCGGTGAGTTGTAGTAGGACAACCATTTCATTTGATAGTTTTGACATTTGTTTAAAGTAGATGGTGAAGGAGTACATGTTTTGTCAAGGACAAAAATTGCTGACACCCGGCGACTAGGCAGGCGTCAAACTTCCCAGATGACCATTTTTACTGCACTGGGGGAGGGGATGCGCTCTTGGGTTGAAATCCCCAGATTTAAGTTAGCTTCTTTTTCTGCTGGGTCCTACCCGAATACAAGAACGTAACAGAAGGAGTTGAGCAGATGCCACACTTTAACCCCGATCTGAAAATTGAAGAGCTGGTTGTGTGGCTCTTGATGTGATTGAAAGAATCTTTCGCTATTTCCCCGCTTTTATTTCCGTTGTATGATTGATTACTTTGCTTTTAATGGCATATCAATCTATCTAGGGTCTGTGTTTATTGTACATATATATTTGCATTTTTGTTTAGGTGCTTTCTCAAGAGTTTTCAGTTATGTTAGCAAGTATTTAAATCTGTGATGCACACAAGACGGAATATATGTGCTTCAATCAAACTGACGACATCTACACACTAAACGGTAGCGCTCTGAAACTAGTTGACAAGTTCACCTGCATAGGGAGCAGTGTCTCATCAACAGAAAAAGACATTGACACGCGACTAGCAAAGGCATGGACAGCTAACGATAAGCTATCGGTCTTATGGAAGTCAGACCTGACCGATAAAATGAAGCGCAATTTCTTCCAAACACCGGTCGTATTGATACTGCTATATAGATGCACCATATGGACACTAACCAAACGTATGAAGAAAAAACTTAACTGCAACTACACAAGAATGCTGCGAGCAATATTGAACAAGACCTGGAGACAGCTCCCAACAAAACGGCAGCTGTACGGCCACCAACCACCCATCATGAAAACCATAACAATTAGACAAACCAAACATGCGGGGCACTGCTGGAAAAATAGGGACGAGCTCGTAAGTGATGTACTCTTGTGGACCCCTTCACATGAACGAGCAAAGGCAGGACGTCCAGCTAGAACCTACATTCAACAGCTCTGTGCTGATACTGGATGTTGCCATGAGGACCTCCCAAAAGCAATGGATGATAGAGAGGAGTGGCGAGAGAGGGTCAGAAATATCCGTGCTGATAGCACGGCGTGATGATGAGGATTTAAATCTAAAACAAATAATTTGTTCACAGTTGTTTGTTTTCGGCGTAGTCGGCGTCGGTAATTGTTTTCGCGGGGTACCTTCTGCTTCTTTCCTTTGTCAGCTCGAAGCTGTTCTCTCAATCGATGTTCTAAGCACGTAGTCTAGACAGATGATAAAGAGGTATGGGGCTAATGTGTCTCCTTGCAGTACTCCTGCTACAATGTCGAAGTATTCTGTGTCTCCATCTGGTGATCGTACGTTCACTTTGGTGTTTCTATAGAGAATCGTTATTACTGCTACGGTTTCTTTTGGGAGGTCGTATGCTAGTAGGATTTGTTCCATCTTCCTTTTGTGTACATCGATGATATAGCGATACTGGCAAAAACACCCAACCAAGCCGAAACACTACTGCATAGTTTGGAACGAGCCGCTGCAGCCATTGGCCTCCATGTCAACGCACACAAGACGGAATATATGTGCTATAATCAAACAGGTGACATCTCCACACTAGACGGAACCTCTGTGAAGCTGGTAGACAAATTCACCTTCCTAGGAAGCAATGTCTCATCAACTGAAAAAGACATCGACACACGGCTAACAAAGGCATGGACAGCTATCAATAGGCTATCGATCATATGGAAATCAGACCTGACCAATGAAATGAAACCCAGTTTCTTCCAGGCAGCGGTTGTATCGATACTGCTGTATAGATACACTACTTGGACGCTAACTAAACGGCTGGAGAAGAAACTAGACGGCAATTACACAAGAATGTTGCGAACAATATTGAACAAGTCCTGAAGGCAACTCCCCACAAGGCACCAACTATACGGCCACCTGCCTCTCATCACGAAAACTATCCAAGTCAGACGAACCAGACATACAAGACACTGCTGGAGAAGTAGGGACGAGCTCATAAGTGATGTACTCCTATGGACCCCACATATGGCCGGGCAAAAGCAGGACGATCAGCTCGAACATACATACAGCAGCTATGTGAGGATACGGGATGTAGCCCTGAAGACTTGCCAGAGGCGATGAACGATAGGGAGAAGTTGCGAGAGAGGGTCAGGGATATCCGTGCCTGTGGTACGACATGATGATGATGATGATGTTTGTTTTCAAGTATTCCTATCGAATACTAATAATTGTATGGTTTTAATTATTTCTATTTTATAATAGTCATTTGTTTGCACAGTTATATGGTTTCCAATGATTAGTAATAATCCTTCGTAAACAATTATAGTTTCAAGTAAGTGCTTTTAATACATATACTTTACATTTGGTTTTTGTTTTATTTTATGGCATATCAACCATTGTAGGTTATTTAATGCCAAATCCTTTTTATACATACATATCAAATATATGATTTCTAAATACATTTTGTAGATAACATTTTTATACGAGCCACACAGTTGAATTTTTTCACTTATTTCTATTTGATAAGAATAATTCTATTACTATGAATCATTTGTTTACAGTTAAATAATTAAGCATTTTATTGACCAAATGAGTAGAGTATTCGCTAATGCTCTGGAAGACCGGGGTTCAGTCCCAGGTCGAGTCATACCAAAGACTCAAAAAAATAGTACTTGATGCCACCTTGCTTAACACTCAGCATTTTCAGGATCAAGGGTAAAGTGGAACAATCCAGGAAATGGAGTAGCTCCCTCCCCTACACGTTCGTGTTGCAGCTATTAAAAGGGGAGCCTTCGGGGCACCCTCGACTAACGTCACCGACTTTACTTTTACTTTATTCCAAACAATTCACACAAGTCATTTGTTTGCACTCAGTTTAATGTCAAAGTACACAGTTTAAATGTCAATCAGTTTTATTTGACCTATAGATAGGACTTTATCAGGTGCTACTGCTCCGGCCAGAGTGGACCTCGTAACGATGGCAATAAAGGGGTACTCCGCATTCCCCAAAGCTCCAGCATCACTGGAGCCTTTCCCTCAAGTTGCTTAGTGTCATGGTAACAAACAGCGTTTATCAGTCATGAAAACGTTCATTTTACAAAACCTTCGTAGGTTATCTAATGCTAAATTCATCGTGCTACAAGAACAGTAGAGATACGATTAAACCTATGGGGGAATAAAGGTGTCCATGCCTTTCCCTTAAACATTAGCTCGAAAGTGAATGTAATAGCTTCAGTGGAGTTAGAATTCGCTTACTTCGAGGCCGAAGTCAGGCACTTCAACAATTATGCCACGGGGATTTCCTCAATTGTACATCCTTATTTAAATATTTATATCTGATTTTTTTTATCTTCATACATAAGTATTTTTGTTGGTAACTTTTATGATAAACTCATTGTGGTGTAAACATCGAAAGAAATAATCGTGATCTCTTAAATCTGCTCTACCATTGGTTCATTTACCCGTAACTTAATGAGACAAAACTCTCACTGGATTAACATTTATTGTAACATTATTGGAACAAAATTGAAAATTCAAATTTTCAACAACGACTCTATATATCTCGCGATAAATTCATTTTTGTTATAATCTAAAAATATTTTGAGAATAGGAAATTCAAGCGTACTAAACCCACTTGAATAAAAAAAATGATTTTAAAAAATACCATAGACAAAAAAGAATTCCGAAAATCAATGTTTTGCCGTATATATTGTAGATGAAAGAGAACTTTAATCGCAACTTAATTTTCTCTGGCTATGGAACAGATATTTGGCTAGTGTACTAAAAATCAAATAAATGATTGAAAAATCCGTGCAAGATTTTAGAAAAAAAAACCGATGTTACTCAAGCTGTCGTACTCTCTTCAAATGAGGATTTTTTTAAAATTAGCCGTCTTTCAGGATTTGGTTTAGTTTCTTTGATTAATGGCATGTCAACGTTCGTGAGTTATTTAAAGCCAAACCCATCCTTTTAGAAGAACAGCATTGATACTATTTAACACATAGCTGATGGGATAAGCGTGGTTCATGCCTTTCTAAAGGGCATAAGTATTAGTGCAACTGAAATTCGAACTCGCGAAAAACGTTGTTGCAGTCCAGTAGGTTAGGGACTGATTGTATCGTACGAAAAACAAAATAAAGTCTCATTCAACCACGAGAGAAAAAATATAGAATAAAAGTAATTATCCTTTTCAACATACGGATATAATGTGGGAGGAGATCCAATAAACTTTCGTGCAAACTAATACAAAACAATAGTGACTCCCATGCAATATTCAAGGTGACATATAATGTACGTGTAAGTTTCACTTAAGACTCGTCTGGGAATCTTCAAGATGACGTGAAAATGAAACATCCACCCACAGCATAAAGGCAAGATTTCAAAACCCATGACGAATCTAATGAGAAATGGGTAAATTTAAAATTCTGCCAAGGAGACAGAAACTAATCTAAGAACACTTGAAATTTTAAACAATGCGTTTTTGAAGCTAAATATAGAACGTAAATTTCATTACAGAATTTAGCAAGTTACCCTAGGAAAGGCGGGTGCGCTGGGAGTTACGAAAACATCCAACCAACTAATCATTAGTAACACTATTGGTTTGCTTGTTAGTTTTTTTGTTTTTGTTTTTTGTTTAATGGCATATCAACTTTCGTAGGTTATTTAATGCCAAAGCCATCCTTGAGAAAAACAGTAATGATAATACTCAACCTATAGCTAGGATAATAAGGGAATTCAATCCTTTCCCCAAGTGTATTAGTCTGAAAGTGAACATAACTATGTGCCTGGAGCTCGAACTCATTTACTACGGTGTCAAAGATCAGCGGGTTATCCACTACTCTATTGGGATTTCGACAATACATTGAGGATTTTATTATATAAAGCCTATCAACAGCAAACCATAAATCTAAACAATAATACGCTTCTTAGAGAGAGCGGTCTTTGGGTGAAATATTATTGGGTGAAGTATTATAAAAAGATATTTGGAAGGTACTATTTACCAACCCCTCCGCTCGGGCAGGATATGACACAAGGTCAATTTTTAAGCGGAGTTTAACAGGTTTGAAGTCAGAGTTTTCCTTCTCCTAGACTAGTTGCCTAACCAAGGCTGAAGAACCTAGTCTGTCCTACTATTTACCCATAGCTGGAGGGAGAATAATTGGATTCATACCTTTCCCAAGGGTATTAGTGCTATGTGAAATGCAATCAGTCTCGTCCAGGATTTGAACTCGTATCGCTATGTTCATTTCCTACGGCGATAACGACTACACCACGGGCAACTCCATAAAAAGATATTTGGAAGGTGCCCGTGGTGTAATGGTTATCGTCGTAGGAAATGGATACGGCAACACGGGTTCAAATCCTGGACGAGACTGATTGCATTTCACATAGCACTAATACCCTTGGGAAATGTATGAATCCAATTATTCTCCCTCCAGCTATGGATAAATAATAGGACAGACTAGGTTCTTCAGCCTTGGTGAGGCAACTAGTCTAAGAGAAGGAAAACTCTGAATTCAAACCTGTTAAATTCCGCATAAAAAATTGACCTGGTGTCATATCCTGCCGGTGCGGAGGGGTTGGTAAACATGATAAAATATATTTACTAATAAATTATAGTGTTACATAGCCATATACAGGAATATGGCCATGTGCGAAATGGGTGAAATGGACATCGAATGTTGATAACAATAGAACATATAAAGAACATAGGAATCTCAAAATTCGAAAACACGTAACGACTTCTTGTTCAGGTAGGAGACCTTTTTATT
Source organism: Sepioteuthis lessoniana (assembly GCA_963585895.1). Classification (NCBI taxonomy): domain Eukaryota; kingdom Metazoa; phylum Mollusca; class Cephalopoda; order Myopsida; family Loliginidae; genus Sepioteuthis; species Sepioteuthis lessoniana. The sequence continues at coordinate 110,269 of CAUZXS010001528.1, forward strand.
AACTTTGAGTTAAAGGTTTCGACGTAAGGAGGAGAGACACAATCTTCTATGCTGTCTTATTCATTTGGCCCCCAACTTAAGCGGCCCCCATAGGGCGCAAGTTCGCCTCGCGTCTGCGAGCTCCAAAAGTCGATCCTTCTCGTTTGGCGTCTAATTCTCAACTCTGACTTTCTTCAGATTCTCACACAAACCTCCGCGCGCTTCCGGTGCGTGGCGTCACCGGCACCCTGTCACCGCGTTTCGTCTCGGACTATTATGACATCTGACTGACACCTCCATCTGCCCGCGCGCACCCGCGTTAACACCTGCTTCAATGTTGCACCTAACTAACCCATGTGCTGAGCCGAAAGGTTCTCAGCCTTACTAAACTCAAAGGCATGAACCGAAATCCCTTGGTTATTATATAACAATAGAACTCAAATTCCAAACTATAGCAAATATTTTGTCATCGTCTCAAATACCTTTGTGAATATCAAAAAACTAATATATACGCAAAGCGCATTGATAAGAACACTACAGAGATATAGCTATAATATAAAACTCTTGAAAAACAAATCTTTAAAAAGAAAATGTAAATACAGTAAGTACAATAAATACAAACGAATAATAAGAACTACATAGATATACTATATATATATATAAGATGGCTGACCATAGTCGAGGGCGACCCGAAAATTTCCTTTTCAATAGCTACAAATGTTTAGAAATGAATTTTTTCACCGTTATCTTTTTCTACGCAATAAAACTTGTTGATTAGTGTTTTTAACATGTTGTTGGGGAGGGCACTCCTCATTTTGCTGGATTACTCCACTTACTCTTGATGCGTACCTTATAATGCTAAATTTTAAGCAAGGAGGTATCAGGTACTATTTTTGGAGTTTTTGGTATGACTCAACCTAGGATTAAACCCAGATCTCTTGGACTATTGACATACACTCTAATTAATATGCCAGTGGGTCAGTTATAAGCTTTCTAAGTTAAGTAATTTTAAGCTAAAAACTAAAACTATTTATAATGTACACATCTACAATTAATATTTAGACAGAAATCCGTTAAAAAATCAGTTCTTCGGAGTTTCTAAAAATACGTTCACCCTGATTGCTTAGAACCATATAATACGCCAACTGCAGTTCAATCGAGAGTTAAGCCCTCTCTTTCAACGAGTATCTTGGATATGACAATTAACCATCCGATGGTGAATCTCTGGAACTTTGAGGAATGTGGAATAACCTTCATTGCCATTACTCCCAGGCTCACCCTGACTCGGAGCGACAGTACCTATTAGGTTCCTATGTATGGCTCAAATAAAACAATTTAATCATTTGCTATACTTGGAACAACTGAACTGTATGTACGCAATACATAGCAACACTTGAAACCATTTCAGTGTATACAAACAAATGTTTAATATTAAATAGAATTGTTTGTGTTTAATAGGAATACTTAAAACTATTTTAACATGTGCCAACAAAGGATTAATATTAAACAGAACTATTAGTGTTGGATAGCAACAATTGAAATCATTTAACTGTATGCAAATACAAGCATTGGTGTTAGATATCTATATCTGGAACTGTTTAACTGCGTATAAACAAATTATTAATATTAAATAGAATCATTAGGATTAATTAACAATACTTGAATCCACTTAACTGTGTGCAAACAATAACTGCAGTATTTGAAACCATTTAACTGTGTGCAAATAATTGAATAATATTTAATAGAATTATTATTGTGAGGTAACAAAACTTGAAACTATTTTAATATGTGTAAACAAACGAGGTCTTACTCATTCAAAAATAATGTTGCTTAAAACCTATTCCATTACAAATCGTATACGTATGAACAGAATCTAACATTACATAACCCACAACGGTTGATATGCCGCAAAATAACTAAATAAAAAACCTATCATACTTTAATTATATATATATATATATATATATATATATAAAGAGAGAAAGAAATATTTTTAAATGAGTAGATCCATGAAGAGATTTGTATTCTTTTAAAGATTTATTAAATCATTTTGTTCTAACATATGTGTATGTTTCCTGCTTGTTGCTTTCATCAGAGAACATATATGGCGCAAGGCTTTGTTAATGGGGTACTCAATGAGACTTAAACTCATTCGTGTTGGCAGTTTGAATGGTTTTCAGTTGGTTATGGGTTACGGGTCACTCCTCTCTTTTTCTTTGTGTGTGTTTACTTTAGCCATTGGTCTTTGATAATTGATTCGTTTTTCGTTGTGTGTGTATGTATGTATGTATATATTGGAGTGGTTTCGGATTTCACTTACAGTTATTCTCTCTCTCTCTCTCTCTCTCTCTCTCTCTCTCTCTCTCTGTGTGTGAATGAGAGTTTTGAAATTTGTGTGTGTGATAGTGCGGTTTGAAATTTACTGGTAATTATTTTTTACAAATAATTTTTGTGTATATATACATATCTATGTATGTTTGTGTTCATTTGTGTGAGTGTGTTTATGATTCATGTTTTATCCAACTTTGGTTTAAATTTATCTCTAAATTTCTTTTCCTTTATTTGAAGGTGCGTGTAGTCGTTAGTTTGGTATATGGGCATTATTTTAAATTTACTTTGACAACATTCGTATAGGTGTTTCGATACATTTAATTTTCTGTTTTCTGTTATTTCAATATTGCTCTTGTGAAGTAATATCCTTGTATTAAGGGGCTGGGTTGACCCTTTATATATTTCTTTGCATTCACTGTATTCAATTATGTAGACTACGTTTTTTGAGTTGCAATTTAAGTTTTCATTTATTTTCAATTTTGTTTCCAGTTTTTTAGAGGTAAAGAATTACCTTCTATAATTATATCATAAATTTTACATCGTTTATTATTGTATTTGGTAACCCCTTGTTTTGTGTTTTCTTCGAATGTAGAAGAGATGAGTATTATTTTAAGATTTTGGGGTTGTCTCTGGCTTTTAACGATTTTTGTTGTGTCTGATATTTCTTCGATTTTGTCATTATTAAGTTCTAGATTTTTTTATTGTTTTTGTGAATAGTTCTGGGTTGTTTTTGTTGTAGGTTGCGACGTATGCTAGGGGTTTCTCGTTGTGTTTTTTCGGGTTCCTTTATTCTTTGTGGTATTTTTTCTGCTAATTCGAATCCCTTATCTGTTAGTGTTGTTGAGTATCCTCTCTTACTTACTTGTACTTGTATCGACTTTCACGCTGATCAGGTTGAACCGGCTTCATCCCAAGCAAGTATAGCATCTCGAACCATCACAGCCGATGTTCGCCGATCCAAAGCTAGGTCACAGGAAATGGTGAGCCGATCACGATTCTATCGCCGAAGACCAACTACTTGAGGACCTGATAGTACTGCTAGGTCATCCTTGATTGTGCTGGCCCACGTCTTCAGCTGCCCACCGACACGTTTTCGCCAGTTAGGAAGAAAAGCGGGGAGAAATACATCGTGGATGAGCTCTCGCTCCGGGCGTCTAACTGCGTGCCCGAACCATCGGAGACGACGCTGGAGCAGGACGGGTGGAAGAGGACGGAGGTTCAGGCGACGATGTAGAGCAGTTGTGGGCACACCATCGATTTGGCGGCATCGTAGAATGTAACGAAGGCTATCCTCTCTGGTTTAGTGTTGTGTTTAGTTCTTTAAGACGAGTTTTTTTTAGGTTTTTATCCGTGATTATTGTGTATATTCTACGTGCTAGAGTGTAAGGGATGGACTTTATACAGTTTTATACAGTTTGGGGGGTGGCTTTTGAAGTGGAGGTATTGTTAGGTGTCCGTGTGTTTGTGGTAGATATCTGTGATGATTTGGCCATTTACGTTTTTTTATAAGGATATCAAAAAATAGTAGTTCTTTTAAGATGTGTTCCATAGTCAATTCTATTTTGGGGTGTAGGTTTTGTAGTAGGTCATGCAATTCGTTGATGTCTCCCCATGGGCATTTCCAGAATATGAAGTAATCATCTAAATATCTTTTCAATGATTTGGTAAATTCTTCTTTTATGTCGTTGCAGAATATTTTACCTATTATTTCGTATAGGTTTTCTTCTAAATATGCTATGGTTAGGGTTAGGGAAGCGTATGTTGGCGCCATTTTAGTTTTCATAGCTGTTCTTAGGGTCTGGACATTGTTAATGTTATTAAATTGGAAGGAGTTTTTTTTTTATTATTAGGCAGTAAAGTCTGAGACCGAAGTCGAGGATGACCAGAAGGTTTCCTTTTCAATAGCTACAACACCGAGGTGTAGAGGAAGGCGCAACTTCATTCCCTAGATTGCTTCACTTTACTCATGATCTGTACCTTATAATGCTGAGTATTAAGCAAGGTGGCATCAAGTACCATTTTTTGAGTCTTTAACTCGTTTAACTCGACCTGGGATTGAACCTCGGCCTCCCGTCCTATTGGTACACACTCTAACCATTATGCCGGGCCATTTGGGCCGCTACTCCTTTAGCGTGTCTTGGACACAAATAGCCAAACGAAATCCATCCCTCTCTGGATCTTCAAATGGTTTGAATTCAAAGTTTTCCTTCTTCTAAGCCGATTGTAATACTAAGGTTAAAGAACCTAGTCTGCCCTACTATTTACCCATAGTTGGAGAGAGAATAGTTGGACTTATACCTTTCTGGGGTGTCCTCGTGGTGTAATGGTTAAAACGATGAACTGCGGAATCGTAGTACGCGAGTTCGTACTCCAGTCGCGCTATTATGTCCACTTTCGGGCAAATACCCTTGGGAAAGGTATGAACCCCCTTATTCTCCCTCCAGCTATGGGTAAATAGTAGGACGGACTAGGTTCTTCAGCCTTGTTGAGGCAACTAGTCTAGGAGAAGGTAAACTCTGAATTCAAACCTGTTAAACTCTGCTTAAAAATTGACCTTGTGTCATATCCTACCCGAGCGGAGGGGTTGGGTAAATAGTACCTTTCTGGATCAAATGCAAGCAGCCTTATTCAAAATTTGAACTCGAATATCCTAGTCTCCTTCCTATGACTGTTATGAGTTCCTGAAAGTGTTATTCCACGAGCGCCTCTAACTAGACAAAGACACTTTAAAGCGTAGGATTAAACTGACCTTAACATTGAATGAAGGAAATAAACATAGTAAGAGGAACTAAATAGTTATATATAAATCCAAAAAAGCTTATCATGATAGAATAACAGGTTACAGTACTTGTAATTTGTGAAGTGGGTTCAATCTAAAATTCTAAAACGATGTCGGGAAACGGTAATGAATTTTTTTAAAAATCAAAAGAACTTTTGTTTTTAAAGATGAAAGTAAATCTAAAAATTAAAAATTAGAATTCAAGAAAAATCTTGATATAGAAAATGTAAGATATCAGGCAAGCATTTTTTATCGAAATTTTCTTTTAATATTTCGAATTTCTCAAATCTGGCATTTATTATGAAAAAAAGATTTTAAAAATATTACAACTAACATTACAGAAAACGGGTGGGTGAGAAATAATAATAGCTCAGTTCTAGGAGTAGTACTTCATCCCATGCAGTACTACCCACCTCGTCTAAAATGGATAAGGGTTTGGTTTATTTCCCTTTGCTTGAGGCACCTCAAGACGGAATCTAAGCAATTTTTAAAACGGCCACACGGCCATTAGAAGTAATATTTGGAAGGCAATCCTTACAATCTGATGAAGCACTTAGGTTAGGGACCATTACAAAACCGAGCGATTGGACTTATAAACAAAATAACTATATTTTTTACAAAGAAATTTAATGATGCAATTTTCTTTGCATTTTGCGCTTGTAATTAATAACAGTCAATGATTACTGCGTCATTATTTTGACATAAATATTGCTGCAAACTTCTAGTTTCTCTAGTTTTATATTTTCAGCTTCCCACACAGTAACAGTAGGTATAAGATCGTTTTTTAATATGGTGTTTCACGCAGAAAGATAAATTTAAAAATTGGGAGGGATATTGACTACTATATTGGATTATTCTATGTCAAGAGGATCTTCAACGACCAAACAACTGTTCAAAATCCCTACCAAGGATTCAAAACAGCGATTATTTTTCCCCAATCCAATAACTAAAGAAAACAGAAATTCATTTGATGCTTACTAGAAAAGATTTACGGAAAAATCTAATCCAGATTCTCAAAGAATACAACACTGCTGAGATCAACAAGAATTCTTAGAAGAGTCTCAGGGAGCTGTGAAGAATTGCTGTCAGTCCAACTTTTGTGAAGACCATCAATTACTTCTTGTATTAAAATTCATCAAGAAGTAAAAAAAATATATATATGCGCATACAAATTTCAAATTTCCCCGTGGGAGGAGCTTAGAATAGACTGACTGTATCCCCTGTAGCAAGATAAGACTCCCTATAAAAAGGGTTGTCCTGGGTATGATACTAAAGTGAATTTGATGAGGCTCCAGTTCTGGGGATCAAAGGAGTGTGAAGTACCCCTTCATAGCCATCATTCCCACGTTCAATCTGAGCCTGAGTGGTGGTACCTGTTAGGGTTCCAACTATGGGTCAGATAGATCTGTTTAAATATTCGTTTCTTTTCTTTGTTTAATGGCATATCAACCTTTCTAGGTTATTTAATCCCAAATCGATTCTCCTAGAAGAACAGTGGTACTATTCAACCCATAGCTGGGAGGATAAGGGGGCTAATACCTTTCCCAAGAGTATTTGCCCGAAAGTGAACGTAATAGCGCGACTGGAGTACGAACTCGCGTACTACGATTCCGCAGTCCATCGCTTTAACCATTACACCACGAAGACAACCCCTGTTTAAATATTATTCGTATTCGATAACACCACGCACAAAAAATCTTCTTATAGAACAACTGCACGATAAATGTAACTATTAGTTCAACCTTTTCAAATATAAACAATTTACAGTTAAAAATAGAAATGAATTTTTTCACTGTTATCTTTTTCTACGCACTTTTTGATTTGTGACTTTAACATGTTCTAATTTCTAACAATTTCTTTACTTCTTTTGATGATTTTTCCTTCAAGCTGAACAATATTGAACAGGTCCTGGGGGCAGCACCCCACAAAGCAGCAGCTGTACGGTCACGTACCACCCATCACGAAAACTATCCAAATTAGACGAACCAGACATGCAGGACACTGCTAGAGAAGTAGGGACGAGCTCGTTAGTGATGTACTCCTATGGACCCCTTCTCGTGGCCAAGTAAAAGCCGAGCGACCAGCTCGAACCTACATACAGCACCACTGTGAGGATTCGGGTTGAACAATTAAATAAAAGATA
>CAUZXS010001528.1:122500-175000 GCA_963585895.1 Sepioteuthis lessoniana
TGTCACCAAATGATTATTAAAGGGACTGGAGGACTTGGAGGAAGGAGGACGAACAGAGACCATCCAAACTACAACATTATTGAGAACGGCCAGAATATAGAGAATAGGCCTGGAAACTTGGGGAGACTCGCTGTCACTCAAACTCCAGAGGAAGACCATCAGGTAAAACTGATGTGAAAAACTCTCAAGGAGTAAATAATAATAATAATAATAATAATAATAAGAAGAAGAAGAAGAAGAAGAAGAAGAAGAAGAAGAAGAAGAAGAAGAAGAAGGGGACTTGACAACACTCAAGACAGATTCGATGCATCGATACAATAACTAGAAGACAGCATAAAAAAGCGCGGAGGAAGACTGATTACAGTCACCAGAAACAATAGAGACAACACAAGCATCAACAAAACAAAACAGCCAGAAAACAAAAACGGAAAGAAAAACAACTGTATGGACATTTCAAGAGACAAACAAGCGAAATCTTACACAAGAAAACTTGGACATGGCTAATAAAGGGAAACCTCAAGAGAAAAGCTGAATCTCTTCCGATAGCACCACAAAACAACGCCATAAGGACTAACGCAAGAATAGACGAGACACAACAAAATTGTTGATCAAGATTATGTAGTGATAGAGACGAAACGATCAATCGTATAATAAACGAATGCAGTAAATTAGCGCAAAAAGAGTAGAAGACTAGACATGACTAAGTCAGGAAGGTGATGCACTGGGAATTGAGCAAAAAGTTTAAATTTAACTATACGAACAAATGGCATATGCCCAAAAGAACCCACCCCACTGGAAAATGAGGCACAGAAAATTCTTTGAGATTTTGAGATATGAGCGGATCATGTAACCTTGGCTAGACGACCAGACCTAGAAATAGTCAACACAAAAAAAAGAGAATACGCTGAATTTCGGGCTTTGCCGTTCTTACTGACCACGGGGTAAAACTGAAGGGAAGAGAAAATTGAAATAAGTACCAAGACCTTGCAAGAGAACTGAAAAACTACGGAACATGAAAATGACGGTGATACCAGTTGTAATAGGCTCACTCGGTACAGTCACCAGAGGATTTGTACCGGGACTGAAGGATTTGGAAATTAGAGGACGAGTAGAGACCATCCGAACTACATTAAGATGGGCCAGATTACTAAGAAGAGTCCCGAAGGCTCGGGGAAACTTGCTGTCTCTCAAATTCCAGTGAGAAAGCATCAGCAAACGCTGATGTGAAAAGCTATCAAAGGAGCAAAATAATGATAAATTAGCAATAATTGTAATAAGTAAGTAAAGTTGGCGACCGTAGTCGAGGGTAACCAGAAGGCTCCCTTTTCAATAGCTACTACACCGAGGTGTAGGGGAGGGCGCTACTCCTTTCCCTGGATTGCTCCACTTTACTCTTGATACGTACCTTATATTGCTGAGTGTTAAGCTAGGAGGTATCAAGTACCATTTTAAAGTCCTTGGTATGACGCGATCTGGGGTTGAATCAAGGTCTCCCGGAACATTGGTAAACACTGTACCCACTTGGCCAATGAGCCGGTCGATAATTGTAATAATCGTAACTTATTATTAATAACAAAATTAATAACAATTAATAATTATTATTTATTACGTTATGGATATACTAGTACTTAAGATGGCAGTATTCAGAATAGAAAATATATAAGAATATTAAGAAATTAAATAAAGACTAAATTCTAATTTTTGATGGAAATCAAATAAAACCAATAAATTCTTTTTATACTAAACAAGAAAAATTTGATATTAGTAATATTGTTGATCGCCACGTTTCCTTGATAAATAAATAAATAAATAGAGAGGTTTTTTTTTCTTGAAATAGAATAATTCAACTTATTGACGAGATTGTAGTTGCTGGGGTTTTGTGAATTGTGTAAAAAAATTTAGATGCATATGGATATATTACACCAACGATAAGATTATATCCGTTTTTGATACCAACTTCTCCCCCATGTCTTTTTGTCCCCGACCCCGCTTTTTTAAACGAGTCAGAATTCATGGAAAAGTATTGAAAAAAAATTTCTTTCAAATTTTATCTCTCCACTGTATGATGCCTATCTGAAGAGGGTGGTTTCTCTTATTGAGTTGCCGGCTGAAATAAATTCGTAATAGCCAAATGCCGGTTTGTGTTTTTCGATTATATATATATATATATATATATATATATATATATATATATATATATATATATAGTGTCATCCACAGACAGACTGTTTCGTTCTATCAGAACTCTTCAGTATGGCTAGACACGTAGGGCGCTCGAAGCCGGGATCGAAACCCATCCAACTTTACGCTAAGTAACAACAAGCGGACTACGTTGGCTAAGGGAATTTATAAGGTATCTATTTGCAACAGCAGCAGCGTCTGTTTGTTTACATTTTAATACCCTATCGGCTACCAGAGTGCTCAATTCTTTCGAAGAGCTTTGCATTATGCGAGCGGCGGCCGACAATTCCTTCGCCAGATTGCTCAACCCCCATTTTTTGAATTTATTGATTTTGTTCTTACGTACGTCTTACATATGTGTATGTTTCCAGCTTGTTGCTTTCGTCAGAGAACATATGTGGCATAAGGCCTTGTTAATGGGGTACTTAATGAAACTTCAACTCACTCTTGTTTCCAGTTTAAATGACCTTTGGTTGGTCCGGCAGGTTTATGTAGGGGTCATTCTCCCTCTTTCCTGGAGTGTGTTTACTTTGGTCTGCTTTACCTGTCTTTGATATTTGATATGTTTATAGTTGTGGGTGCGTGTGTGTGTCTATTGGAGTTGGAGTGGTTTAGGATTTCATTAACAGTTTTTTTGTTTTGTTTTGTTTTGTTTTATTTTGTTTTGTTTTTTGTGGTGTGTGTAAGAGTATCATGGAGTTTTGTGGTTTTTATTTTACTGGTAGTTCTTCCTCCTTTTTTTTGTATATGTGTACTCCTATCTGTGTATATGTGTGTGTTTGTGTTTACAGCTTTTTTCTTTCGTCTGAGAACATGTTTGGCATAAGGTCTAATTAATGGGTATTCAAAGAGATTTTAATTTACTAGTGTTTTAGTTTGAACGGTTTTTAATTACTTATGTTGTGTGTGTGTGTGTGTGTGTGTGTGTATGTGTATTTCCGTTTGTGCGTGTGTACGGTTAATTTGCTAAAAAATGTGTTCAATATCAGTGATAGAGTATATACATCTAAGTTAAGGTAAAGTAGACTTAGAATTAATGCCCCTTGCTAAATATCACTTTCTTTCCTATGCACTCGTCAGACCAGAACTCGATGCTCACACAGGCGCGAAACCTGATAGATAGATATCAACAAACGTGATAAGACTAATTGTAATATTTCTTCAAATATCTACGTAAAACATCTATATAAATAAGTAAACCAGCCTATCGATCACCACTGATTAGAATAGCGTTTGCCCCATGAAACCTAACTTGAAATCATAAACATCCAGATGAAAAAGCAAATGATATATCTAGGTAATAAAGTATTATTCGAAAAGTTTTTGGCACGTTGGGTACTGAAGTTACACGAATAAATTTTCTATATTGTCAAATTCATCATTTATAAATTTGGGAGTGCAAATCTTAAGAGCTTAAAGATTAAAACCCATGATTATTCCAGTAAATCTTAATCAGAATAGTACACACACACGCACACACACACACACACACACACATATATATATATATATATATGTGTGTGTGTGTGTGTGTATGTGTAGGAGTACTGTAGTTTGGTTTTGGTGATTATTTCCCCCACCATTTATTGTTGGTTTATATTTGAAAAGACAAATGAATTATAACATGTGAAATGACGCAGAGAAAAGAACATTCAAAACAAAGCAGTACAAACAAAATTAGATTTATATATCAAGAAATACATGAAAAAGGAAACATTACAAATATTCTAATATAGTCTGTTGAATATTCCTCTGTGGTTGTGCGTGTGTGTGTGTGTGTGTGTGTGTGCTTAACACGAGTCTGTTGATATTCCTGTGTGTGTATGTGTATGCGTGTACTAACACGGATATTATGGGAAAAGACTGAATACTGAAAGTATCCAGTAGACTATAAAATGTATGTAGACTAAGTATTCCATTTAAGGTATTGACATATAGAAATATAGCAACGTGTGCTAGAAGGCATGTGTCTACTCCCATGCTGGTTGTTTGTCTCTTTCGGGGTTTGACGAAATTTCTATCGTTGTGTTTGAGGCAGGAGCAAGTCTTATCGAAAAGGCAGAACAAGAAAGAAAAACGTTACAGAATATATACAGTTTTGTGGGGTTGACTGCTGGAAGTCAAAATGTAAGAGAGAAAGTGTGTGTTATCTCTGGAAGTCACAATGTAAGAGAGTGAGTGCTTGGAAGACGAGAGTATATATAGGCAATCCTTGTCATGCATTCGGCACTAAATGCACGGAACAAAATCAAAATTGCGGACGTAGTTGTGAGCACTAACCACGTGACTTTCCTGACCAATAGGTTCCCGAGACTGATTAGTTTACCGACGTCCGCCATCTTTGTTTCGGGAACAAGTGGCGTCACGGCCATTTTAAAATACAGGGGTATAAATCCTATATATATTTTTTTATCATTATTTATTCCCTACATGTGTGTGTGAAGAAGCAATTGTTTAAAAAGCATTTGGTAAATCAAAAGTACGCAAATGTTGGCCAGCAAAGCAATATAAAAACTATACACAATTTAAATCTAACATTCTTAACTTTGTTCTATAATTAATAGTTGCATGTTTTCTTTTAAAGAAAAAAAAATTGTCCGATAGAAATGACAATTGTGTTTTCTTTTTCAAAAACATATAAGTAAGCTTTATAATTTTTTGTATATATATATATATAATTTATAAAAAAAATTTACTTTTTTACGGGGAGTTCCCTTATAATTTTAAAGTCTCTCTACCGTTTTCCCATCCCCGTAAACACATTGGAATCTTTCTCATATTGTCAACTATCGATTCTGCTTTTCTGATACAGATACTCCCATAAAAATGATGTCATTTTTTTATTACTCTTCAGAAACTCTGAGAATGTTTTGACCGGGATGGTGAACATGCGAGTGTGTATATATAAAACACACACACACACACATATATATATTATCGGCCAAATATTTGTTTGATAAAAAGTTCATTTACAAATTTTAAGGGAGTGTCTTACTATTCTATAGGGGTCACATTTGTGGCAGGATAAGGCTGATTACTCACTCATGTCAGGCAAGCTTTGTACAAGAAGAAGAAGAAGAAGAAGAAGAAGAAGAAGAAGAAGAAGAAGAAGAAGAAGAAGAAGTGTTTCGCTGGAGTATACTTATAAAATTTCAGAGTACAAAGAGTAGCGAAGGTATCGAGAGTATTAAAAAATACGGAGGACTATAAATAAACTGCAGATATAAATACTATTAATTATTAATGAATGCGGGCGCTTGCCAGTCGGGAATACGGTCAGTGACTAATTGCTTTACAATGTCGATGGAACATGAATAAGTTAAAAGGATGTGTACACACAAACAAAGAGTCACATGGCTGCTTTGTTAGGCTGACAGGAAAAAAGAATTCATTCATTTTAGCTTCTGATGGATCATCTCATTTAACATTGACAACTAGGTTTAATAAGACAACGACTCAGCCTGTGATCCTGCCCATTATTTCAAAATAAATTGTAGGAATTTTGGATTTTCCCTTCAATAAATTGACAGAAACCAATTCACATACCTTGGCAGCAATATTTCATCTACTTCAGTTATGTCGACATACGCCTAGCAGAGCAATGGAATGCTATTAAAAGGTTATTGATCATATGGAAATCTGATCTATCTTATAAAATAAAACGTTATTTCTTCCAAGTTCACATGGGCTCTCAGAAAATACATAGAGAAATTGCTTGACAGAAACTACGGAAGAATAGTGCATGTTGTCTTAAACAAATCCTGGAAGCAGCGCATCACAAAACAGCAGCTGTACAGCCACCTACCTTCCATCTTACAAACTATCCAAGACATGCTAGAGAAGTAAGGATGAACTCACAAGTAATATTCTGTTATGGATTCCAACGCATAGACACACCAGTGTTTGTCGACGAGTAAAGACTTACATCAACTCTGCGCGGACACTGGATTCAGTCTACAAGACCAACCTGGAGTAATGGATTATAGGGATCGATAGTGAAAGAGAGAGAAAGAGAGGGAGCTCCGTGCAGTCAGCGCAACTTGATGATGATGATTATTATGATATATATATATATATAGGCTTTAATCAAGCCGGTGATATTTCCACACTAGACAGAACCTCTCTGAAACTGGCTGACAAATTCACTTACCTTGGAAGCAGTGTCTCATCAACCGAAAAAGATATCGACACGCAGCTAACGAAGGTATGGACAGCTATCAATAGGCTATCGGTCATATGGAAATCAGACCTGACCGATAAAATGAAATGCAGTTTTTTCCAAGCAGCGGTCGTGTCGATACTGCTGTATAGATGCACCACTTGTACGCTAACAAAACGGCTGGAGAAGAAGCTAGATGGCAACTACACAAGAATGTTGCGAGCAATATTGAACAAGTCCTGGCGACAAGACCCCACAAGGCACCAACTATTCGACCACCTGCCTCCCATCACGAAAACTATCCAAGTTAGACGAGCCAGGCACGCAGGACACTGCTGAAGGAGCAGGGACGAGTGATGTACTCCTATGGACCCCCATATATGGACGAGCTAAAGCAGGACGACCAACTAGAACATACATACAGCAGCTATGTGAGGATACGGGATGTAGCTCAGAATTTAAATTTAAAACTACCTACTAAGTCATTAAAAATAATTCCTCTCTCTCTCTCTCTCTCTCTCTCTCTCTCTCTCTCTCTCTCTCTCTCTCGATTGAAGTTTTGCAAAAAACAACGTAATATGTCAAATTAAATCTCTTTTAAGTGATTGTATCTCTGAAAATAATAATATATATGTTGTTTTAACCTCAACTACCCTATCGAGCAGACTTAAAATGCACCTTTCTGATACAAGTTCCATAACACAGCATTCAAAAAGACATTCATGCCCAACAACAGAATTACGGAAAATTCTTACCGAAAACAACAATATTAGAACCTCAAAATAACAAGCAAAAACTAAAGATTCTCGTGGCACAACATATTAGGAATATAGAACCCAAACTTAACAGAATTAATTTTGAAACTAGTGCTAATGTACTTAAATGTCTTTAACTTCTGGCGCTGTTTATAGAAAAAAATTCGAAAAGTAAACGCTACACAATACAAGAGTACAGACACTCTTCTTACACAGTAGTAATGTACAGACAAAAGTTACATCTTCCCCGGATGATGGCCCAAAGTTGGGCAAAAAGTACTGGAGAAATAACTAATTATAGAAGATTTATCAACCAATTCCCGCCGAATATCATAAGATCAATACGGCAATTCGAATGGATTAATAAAAAAGATATGTAGACAAAAAATGTCTATTATGTTCAATCAAATATATATATATATATATATATATATACTAACCCACTATCTCCCAGCATTCACGGTTACCAGGAAAAAAGAAAAAAAACCGTCACGATCTAAAGATAATATCTCGAATTATCGCCCGGGGGAAAAAGATAAAAAATCATAGGACAAAAAAAAAAGGAAAGGCCTCTAGATTCCCTGAGGAGCCGGTGAGGCGAAACTTTAGTAGATAACGCACGACTCACGATTTAATTTTTGTATATATATATATATATATATATATATATATATATATATATATATATATATCTTTAAGAAAAAAAAACAAAGACCGGTTAATTCATGATTATAGATTTATTTCGATCCCGTATTTTCAGTTTCTGGTGTAAACCAAAAACATGAAGAAAAAAAAATTAATACAGGACTTCTTCAGACCTAATGGATAATTAATTAAATTTAAATTTAAATTTAAAACCAGAATAAACACGTGGAGTGTAGTGGGGACGAGATTTAGGAGTTGGCTCGTCGTTTTATTGAATTTCCGTTTTTTATTCTAATTTTTCAAATTTCTTCTGTCAGTTATAATCACGGTAATTTAACTTTTTTATTTATTCGTTTAGTTTATTTTCTTTTCATGTTAAATTCGATAATTAACTTTTAAGAGAAATATTAATGCTTATATCAATTTCGATACCATTTAATTAGCTACCTATTTTTTATGTGCATATGTTGGATACGTTTTTTTTCCTGGTTTCACTATTTATTTCTACGTTTTTAAATTTTTATCGTTTAAATTTAGTCTTATGTCTACATCTAGCTATCAATTCGCTTCTCTTATTTAATAACTTATCGGGGTACTTATATTTTAAAATATAAATTTTCTCTTCAAGGCATAAATTGCATCTACCGATAAAACTATTTGGAGTATCTGATTTTCTCAAAATAGACCATTCAATCTCAGGGGTTAAACCTTTGTTTTTTAAAAACCAAAAATGTTTTGATAGTGCCGTATGGTTTTTTAGGTGTTCGTGGGAGAAGGTAAATTTATGATTAAAAAATCTCTGCTTCCATTTAGTGGAGGCCAGGCCTATATAAGTTTTCCTATCTGTGATATCCTCTTTAGGGTAAATTATAGCTTGATATATTACGTTATTTAAATTGTATCGTCCATTCATGGGACAAATTTCTCGGGGTTTACAATTACATTCTTTTTTTATACCATAATTATTATTATTATTGTTTTTATTATTTCTAATATTTATTTGATCCTGAAAATCTTTAGTTATATTTTTATTACGGCTATTAATTATTTGAAAAATATTTTTCGTGCAAGAGTAACTTATTTTTAACGTTTTTCTGTTAAATATTCTTTGCAGCTTATTTCCGTGTTTAAAATGTTTATCTACTAGTTTCATATATATATATATATATATATATATATATCATGTTGTGCTGCAAGCACCGATTTTCCTGACTCTCTCTCTCTCTCTTTCTCTCTCTCTCTATCTCTCTCTCTCTCTCTCTCTCTCTCTTCATTCATCTCTATCATCTATCGCATCGCTTCCAGCAGGTCTTCTAGACCACATTCTGTGTCCATACAGAGTTGCTGTAGATAAGTTCTAGTTGGTCGTCCCACACTTGCACGTTCGTGTGAAGGGGTCTATAGTAGAACGTTGCTATGAGTTCGTCCTTACCTCTCCAACAGTGTCCTACATTTCTTATTTGTCTTATTTGGATAGTTTTAAAGATGGAAAGTTGGTGGCCGTACAGCAGCTGTTTTGTGGGATATTGCTTCCAAGCTTTGTTTAATATAGCTCGTAGCATTCTTGTGCAATTCCCGTCAAGCTTTTCTCTATATGCTTAGTCAGCTTCCATGTAATAGATTTGGTTTGGTTTGGTTTGATTTGCTTTGGTTTTATGACACGTCAACCATTTTAGGTTATTAATCATTATTAATTTTCATTCATAAAACAGTTCTATTCCAAGCAATTCAGTTTAGCATAAGTCTACAGTTTCAATGTCAAAAACAATTCTATTTCAAACAATTAAGATTAGAATAAGTACACAGTTTAGTTCTGTTTGACCCATGGATAGGACGCTGTCAGGGGTTACTACACCGGGTCAGAGTGGACCTGGGAGCGATGGCAATGAAGGGGTATTCCGCATTCCCCAAAGCTTCACCATTACTGAAACTTCACCATCAGATTGTTTAGAGTCATATCCTTGTTGTTGGGTGGACACCTCTGCCGAGAAGTAATCAGTGTATTCTACAGCTCCAGCCGAATGGGAAACATAGCGGAATAAGTACTTGGGAAAAAAACGTGTTTTATTTTATCGGATAAGTCTAGCTTACATATGATCGATAACCTTACGATAGCAGTACTGGCCTTCGCTAGTCACATATTTTCAGTAGATGAGACGCTGCTTCCGAGGTAAGTGAACTTGTCTACTAATTTCAGAGAACCACCATTTAGTGTGGAGATGTCTCCTTTTTTATTAAACACATGTACTCCGTTTTTTCTATATTCACAGGAAGGCCAATGTTACCTGCTGCCTACTCCTGACTATGCAGCTGGGATTCGGCTTAGGCTGGTGTATTTGCCAAAAGCGCTATGTCATCCGCGTTGTCTGCCTCCGTTATAGTTTCTGCGGGGGTATCGTCTGCTTCTTGCAATTTATGAACAGATATTGGGCTAATGTATCCCCTTGCAGAACACCAGCAACAATGTCAAAAAAGTCCGTGTCTTCATCTAGCGAGGGAACTTTTACTTTCGTATTTTTATTGAGCATCATTATGGCTGCTGGACTTTCTTTGAGGAAACCATACGCGAGAAGTATTTGCTCCATTTTGTATGGAATCAAATGCCTTGGAGAAATCTACAAATAAGGTAGTCACCACGATGTTTTTTTTGCACGAATTAACGGATTGTCAGAATCGGTGATGTTGTAAATTGGTTTCTCCGAAAAACGTTTTGATTCTTCCTCAGAATATGAATTTCTGGTTCGATGCGGTTGAGTAGCAGAGCATTATAAATCGTAGCTGCTGTGGAAGTAAGGGCTATACCTCGGTATTTCTTGCCCATTCCGAGATCACTTTTCTCAGAGGAAGAGAGGGTGCAGCCTTTTGTCCATTTTGTGTCCTGGTTATATACTGCGTTGCAGTATCGGAACAGTAGCTAATTGAATTTCCTTATCTTTCATACACCTGGTGATATTTCAAGCTCAGCAGCTGTCCTGTTTTTAATTTTTGTTAGTCTAGTTTGGTTTCTTTGTTTAATGGCATATCAACCTTTGTAGCTTATTTAATGCCAAAGCCATTCTCCTAGAAGAATAGTAGTGGTACTATTTGGTACTTGGAGGATAAGGGGGTTCATACCTTTCCTAAGGGTATTTGCCCGAAAGTGAACGTAATAGCGCGACTGGAGTTCGAACTCGCTTACTACGATTCCGCAGTCCATCGCTTTAACTATTACACCACGAGGACACCCCCCCCCCTTTGTTAGTCTACGTCGAGTTATTCTTGAGTAAACTCTCCAAGTTCGATGTCTAATTGATTATATATAATTTTCGTGATAGGCTTATCTTTAACTTTAGTGGATTTTCCAATAAGGAAATGCTCTTTCCATATGTGTATTCGTTCTTCTTGGCAGGCAGCTTTTAGTTTATCTCTGGTGGCGCTTTTCCGTTTACTCGCTTCATCTACTGTCTGAGATGATATTCGAAATTGCCTAGTTTTTCTTCTCCCTGACTAGTAGCCATAGCTTGGTTAAAGAGACTATTCTGCCCAACTATTTGCCGCTAGCTAAAGAGAGAATAATTGAATGAATCCAAAGTATTATAGTGTTATGTGAAAAGCAGTTAAAATACGAAGTCTACCCTGCCCATAGTTGGAGGGAAAATAATTGGATGTATATTTTCCCTTGGGGTATCAACGCTATGTGAAATGCAAGCAACCTTGTCTAGAATTTGAACTCGGGTCACCGAGTCCATTTCCTACCACGATAACCATTACAACACGGGCGGCTTAAACGAGCAGTACTCTGGTTAAAGATGGACTTTGCATCACATCCTGCCGAAGGTTTATGTAAATGCACACACGTGCGTGTGCGCACACATATATATATATACACTCTGATGAATGTGTAAAGCATCAAACTCAGAGTCACCACCATGTAATATATATATATATATATATATATATATATATATATATAACACCATAATGAAGGTCGAAAAACCGAAACGTTGTTAAATAATTATATGAATAAAATCATCTTCTGAAGACTTTAAGTTTCTTTGAGTTTTTTATTTTATTTTATTTTATTTATTCATTTTTTTTTTTTTTTTTTTTTGACGGGGGTATATTTTTCATCTCTCTCCATCTATCTATCTATATATATATATACCGAAGATTAAAAATGGTACTTGGTGCCTCTTTGCTGAACACTCTGCATTATAAGATATGGATCTAGGGTAAGTGGAGTAATTCTGTGTAGTAGCGAGTGAAAAGTGAGGCTTCTGATCGTTATCGACTACGGTCGGCCAACTTAAAATTACTAACTAACCGTACATAGAGAGAGAGGGACGAGAGACCCTGTAAACCCGTTGGGGGCCAGTTGTAACTATCGTCTGTGTAAATATTGACGCTTTTATTTGGGGTGTCCTCGTGGTGTAATGGTTAAAGCGATGGACTGCGAAATCGTAGTAAGCGAGTTCGTACTCCAGTCGCGCTATTACGTTCACTTTCGGGCAAATACCCTTGGGAAAGGTATGAACCCCCTAATCCTCCCAGCTATGGGTTAAATAGTACCACTAGTGTTCTTCTTGGAGAAGAAGAATGGATTTGGCATTAAATAACCTAGAAAGGTTGTTATGCCATTAAACAAAGAAACCAAACGCTTTTATTTAGGAATGGCTGATAGATTCTGATAAATATTTTACATTTAAGTCAGTTATATCGACAATTTGGATATATTAAAAATGACGTTCAGCGCGATGCAAACACCAATTGAAATTCTTGAAATGTAAGCAGTTATGCTGAAAATTTTCGAGGAGAATGTCCTCAGGCTGAAACCAGCCGGTATGAGGTAATTTATTTTTTTTTCTTTTTACTTAGATTAATGTGCCTATTTTTCGTACATACCGTACATATAAACTAGAAACCTACAAAATTCAGATTTCTGTCCTAATTTCTCTCAAGGTAAGGCCCATTCAAAAGTGAAAGGTGTACGACAAATCTAAGATATGGATGAGGCCTTAACATTTTTAACCTACATTGTATATATATATATATATATGATTTTAAATTTTACCCATACACATAAGTAAATTTGGCGACCGTAGTCGAGGGTGACCCGAAGTCTTCCTTTTCGATAGCTACTACACCTAGATGTAGGGGAGGGCACTACTCCTTTCCCTGGATTGCTCCACTTTACCCTTGATCCTTACCTTATATTGTTGAGTATTAAGCAAGGTAGCATCAAATACTATTTTTGAGTCTTTGGGTGATTCGACCAGGGATTGAACCCAGACATATATGCCCATAAATATACCTATATATACACATACGTATCCAAATAGCAGAGAATCTCCCTGGCGTTAATTGTTTGGTTTGGTTTTATGGCATATCAACCATTGTAGGTTGTTTAATGCCAAACTCTCTTTATACATATACAGTAGATATATGATTTGAAAACACATTTTGTTGATAGCATTTTTAAACAAGCCCAAGCTCATTTTATTTGCGCACAGTAAAATGGTTTCAAGTATTGCAATATAAAAGTCACAATTCAATAACAGTCATTTGTTTGCAGAAACAGTTTGTAAATATTCAAATTTTTAACGACTTAGAAGTAATGGTCCGGATGATCTGTGTTCAATCCCAGGTCGCGTCATACCAAAGACTTTTAAAATGATACGTGATACATTCTTGCTTAAAACTCAGCAATATAAGGTACGTATCAAGGGTAAAGTGGAGCAATCCTGGGAAAAGAGTAGCGCCTTCTCCTACACTTCGGTGTAGTAGCTTTGAAAAGGGAGCCCTCTGGTCGCCCTCGACTATGGTCGCCAACTTTACTTTTACTTACTTATTTAAGATTAATCATTCTTTCTACATAGTTAAATGGTTTCAATTATTGTATTCTATTTAATATTAATCATTTGTTTGCACACAGAGAAGTAGTTACAAGTCTTGTTATTTAACAATTCAATTTAAAGTCATTTGTTTGCACACTGTTTAAATGTCAAACAGTTCTATTTGATCCATAGATAGGACCCTATGAGGTGCTACCACCCCGGGCCATAGTGGACCTGGGAGTAATGGCAATAATGGTGTACTTTGCATTTTCCAAAGCCCCAGCATTGCTGGAACCTCACCCTCGGATTGTTTAATGTCATATCAGGACACTCGTTGGAGTAGTTGGGGTCTGACCCCTCAGCACAAATCGATTCGGTGTATTCTACAGCTCCAGCCGAATGGGCTATTGCGTTAATGGCTAACGTACTGGACTGTGAAATCGTATCAAGGAATTCAAAATCCAGTTGAGCTTTTACGTTCACTTCCGGAGTAATACCTTTGAGAAACGTATTAAATGCTTTTCGACCCACCTCTGAGTTAAATAGTACCACTACTGTTCTTCAACAAGGAAGGCTTTAACATTGAACAACCCACTCAGGTTGATATGCCATTTAACAAAGAAACCAACCAATATCGTAGTATATATATATATATATATATACAAGCACACACAAACACACACACACACACACACACACACACATATATATATATATATATATATATATATACAAACGGTATCTGCAAGGGTTACGCCTACATCTTTATTGACTGACTTTAGCAGGATATAAAAAAATAGAAAGTGAATTTAATCTAGAAAAAGAATCAATTAGCGAGTCGGGAAACACTTCATAAAGCTAAAAGTTGGACGAATAAAGTATTTAAATAGGAAATCCTATTTTAATTCGTTTTTATCCGCAGTTTTAACAGGACATTAAACTTTACAACGTGCATACACGCGCGCGCGCACACACACACACACACACACACATATATATATATATATATATATATATATATATATATATATTAGAATTGCTTTAAGTAGAGCATTCGTTGTGATTTGACGACGAAGGAGATAAGGAAATTGAAAAGAAAAAACAAAATGAGGGAAAAAGCTTTTTAAAAAAACATTTACCTGGAACGATTATTAATTTTTTTTCACTTTTCTTAGAGAAACAAGTTAGTTTGAGTTGCTGTATAATTGGTAAGATTGAACGAAAGAAGATTCTAAAATTCCTTTTGCTTGCAGAGAGTAGGTTGGTATTTTGTGATAGAGAGCAACTCTAGTACTGACAATTGTAATTCAGTATTAGAGACTTCAAAAATAGTAAGAATGTTATGGTTATTGGTATTGGCGGAGGGTCCGTTAGCCAATAAATGTATATGCATACTTATATATATACTTTTCTTTTTACGAATGGACAAGCTATGTTAATGGTTCATTTTCCTTCACAAAAAATTTCTTTCAACGATGTTCGAAGGTCGAAACTAGTCGAGAATTGATAAAAAAAAATGAATAACTGAAAAAAGTATTTTCCTATTTGTTTTATCACAGTAAATTTCTCTCTCTCTCTCTCTCTCTCTCTCTCTCTCTCTCTACATATATATATATATATATCATTATCATAAAGTAGCGCTGCTGGCACGGATTTTCCTGATTCTCTCTCTCTCTCTCTCTCTCTCTCTCTCTCTCTCTCTCTCTCTCTCTCTCTCTCTACATATATATATATATATATATATCATTATCATAAAGTAGCGCTGCTGGCACGGATTTTCCTGATTCTCTCTCTCTCTCTCTCTCTCTCTCTCTCTCTCTCTCTACATATATATATATATATATATCATTATCATAAAGTAGCGCTGCTGGCACGGATTTTCCTGATTCTCTCTCTCTCTCTCTCTCTCTCTCTCTCTCTCTCTCTACATATATATATATATATATATCATTATCATAAAGTAGCGCTGCTGGCACGGATTTTCCTGATTCTCTCTCTCTCTCTCTCTCTCTCTCTCTCTCTCCCTTTCATCCATCACTCATGGCAAGTCTTCCAAACTTCATTCTGTTTCCGCGCAGAGCTGTTGTAGCAAAGTTCTTGCTGATCGGCTGACACTGGCACGACTATGTGAAGGGAATACTTATGAGTTCATCTTTGCTTTTCCAACAGAGTCTCACATGTCTTGATCATCTTAGTTGGATGGTTTTAGAGATGAGAGGTAAATGGCCGACTCAACTGATTTCCATACTAAAAAAAGTAGGCTTGAGAAGCTGTCATTTTTGCATTCATTGATCAATCGGTGCATTTGCGATCGTTTTAAAATTTCGAGATGCTGAACAAACGTCAAGATTTGACGTGCCAAAAATCTGAAGGATCAAAAACCAAAATGATATAAGAATTTTTTCCTTCCGAGATTGTTTAAAACACAATTTTTTAGCCAATTAGAACCTTAGATAAATCATCAACTTTTTTATCTAATTTCGAGCCTGCCTAAATTCTATAAATAAGCGAAGAAATAAATATTTCTTCAGTAATGCTCACTCATCTACCAATAGGTATGGAATTGTATTTCATATCTACTCAACTTTTCGATTTATTTCAGCCGAGTGAAAATCTATATTCGTTTCTTTCAACAATGCATTTATTTTCAACGTCGTTGAACTTTGTTTACATTTTATTGCGTTGAAAATATTCGTACTATTATTTCACCTAAAAAATCAACAGCAGCCGCATGTACTTTTAACGTATAAATATATTTTTCTCTCTCATATACTGACATACTCACATAAAGATTTTTTTTACAAAACTGCTAAATTTCATTCACGAATCTTAACTATCTCTTAAAAGCTATCAGCCCCCTGACTTAATCATCTTTGCTCACAAGAAAAGATTCTTTAAGTTCTGTTTTTCAGCAAACTTTTCATAATTTAAAGAAATAAAATTTACAAATTTGTAGATTGGAATTTTATTTCTTCATTTACAGCTTTTGTCTGCAATAAACAATGATGACCTCCAACTAAGGAAAACACAAATATTCAGAGTAGGGAATATAAATAGAGGAGTCACACTTAATAATTGATGATCTCCGAAATAGGAAACACTCAGGAATGAAAAATTGAAAATATTTTGAAGTAATACACGGAGTCTAAGAAATCATATAAAGATATCAAGGAGAATTGAAAATATAAAAGACACTTATAAAAATAATCAACCACAAATGTACGAGGATATTACAACAGAGAGATTATAAATACATTAAAACGCACGCAAGAGTGGAATAGATAAAATAACAAATGTTTGGCTTCACTACATATCCTTCACACATCAAATGATAAAACTTTCTTCGGAAATCATTAATGAACCTGAAAAAATGCCTGATTGGCTCAGAGGAAGAGTAACATACTTAACTCTAAAAACAAAATAAACAACAAAGCAAAAAAAAAAAAAAAACTACAGATTCAGCTCCTTATAAAGAAGAAGATCATAAGAAGATCATAAGTAATTGTCGATTCAAACAGAAAAATCTGATTACAAAAAGCTATTTGTAGCGAACCCAACGAATGGATTCAAAAAGTTCCACACATTTTAAAGATATCCACAGTTATAATAACCTTCCTAAAATACAATATTTTATAAGGTGTTACATAATTTATATTTATTTTAATAATTTTTATAAGGTATTACAAGGTATATTTATAAGATATTTTAATAATTTTTACAAGGTATTATATTGTTTATAAGATTTTTCATAATATATTAGGTATTGAAAGTAAATAATGGATTGTAATCCGACAATATATAAGGAAAAATTGATAACAAGGTAATTCAAGTAGAAGGAGAGATTTATTGAGAAGCAAAGTCGACAGTTGAAATTTCTATTCGTGATTTAAAATTTTCTAAGGCACATACATTTGAAAAAGCCAGACTTATAGAATTAGAACTTCGTCGAAAACAAGGAATGATTCGAAATCTTTCTCGATAAACAAACGGAACATCAATTCTACACAATATTTCTAATAAGTCAAATGACGCAATTTAAAACAACAAACGCTGATTCATAAATCAAAGTTTTTCTTGTCATAAACGGCCAACTTTTTCTTGTCATAAACGGCCGACTTTTCCTTGTTTACACATTTTCCCTAGATTTTTATATTTTGCACTTTTCACACGTCCATCGTTGATTTAACATCACTAATATCATCCCTCGTAGTCCTGATGATGGTTCATTAGAACTGAAACGCTATAGTGTCGACTTAGCTTCTC
The DNA here is from genome assembly GCA_963585895.1 of Sepioteuthis lessoniana. Lineage (NCBI taxonomy): Eukaryota > Metazoa > Mollusca > Cephalopoda > Myopsida > Loliginidae > Sepioteuthis > Sepioteuthis lessoniana. The sequence continues at coordinate 140,317 of CAUZXS010001528.1, forward strand.
AATTAATCTCTCCTTCTACTTGGATTACCTTGTTATCGATTTTTCTTTATATAAGGTATTATACTGACCTCAGATTAATCCATGAAAAAATCAGGCTCAAAACTTATAATCTGAACATTAACAATGGAATCTTCCAAGGAGATTTACTTTTTCCTCTTCTTTTTTTGGTAGGTCTAATAGCTCTTTCTATTTAACTTAAAAACACAGACTGGATACAAAACTACTAGAAAAATAAAGGACCCATTGTATTTGGACAATTTAAAGTAACATGAAAATCATGATAACTATTTCGAAAGTCCACTAAGTACCGTGAAAAGATTGAGTATATATTTACCAACCCACTCCGCACAAGCAGGTAATGACACAAGGTCAATTTTAAGCGGAGTCTAGCAGGTTTCAATTCAGAGTTATCCTTCTTCTAGACTGTCTGCCTATCCAAGCCTAGAGAACCCAGTCTGCCCTTCTATTTGCCCATAGCTGGAGGGAGAATAATTGGATTCATACATTTCCCAAGGATATTAGTACTATGTGAATTGCAATTTACCCCGTCCAGGACTTGAACTTGTGTCACTGTATCCATTTCTAAGGATTATAATCATTACACCTCGTAACGTCATTGGAAAGCTATTCGTTCTGGACAAATGAGCAAAAGCCTCATTTACGAAAGTCTCGCCAGTAAAGTAAAAAAAACATAACTCAACCACATACTCAGAAAATGCACAGGCTGATACAAAATTAGTAAATCGCAAAAAAGATCAATCACCATATTTAAAGACGATATCAAACTGTTTATCCAAAACGAAAAAGAATTGGAAACTCAAATACCGGCGGTGAGAATATTCAGTCAGGACATAGGGATGGAATTTGGCATAGAAAAATGCGCCTTGCTAATAATGAAAAGCAGAAAACGACACATGATAGAAGGAATGGAACTACCCAATAGAGTGGGTGTCCTCGTGGTGTAATGGTTACAGCGATGGACAGCGGAATCGTAGTACGCGAGTTCGTCCTCTAGTCGCGCTATTACCTTCACTTTCGGGCAAATACCCTTGGGAAAGGTATGAACCCCCTTATCCTCCCAGCTATGGGTTAAATAGTACCACTACTTTTCTTCTAGGAGAATAGCTTTGGCATTAAATAACCTATAAAGGTTGATATGCCATTAAATAAAGAAACCAAACCAAACCTACCCAATGGAAACTTACAAATACTTGGAAGTGGACACCATTTAATAAGTTGAGATGAAAGAAAGAATCAAAAAAAGAATCCCCCAGGAGAAAGAGAAAACTACTCGAAACCAAGTTAGGTAGCAGGAACCTCATCAAAGGAATAAACACTTTGGCTGTCCTCCTCGTAAGATACATGGGACCATTCTTAAAGTGGACGAGAGAACTTCAACAAATGGACCAGAGAACAATAAAACTGATGACAATGCAGAAGGCCTTATATCCCCAGAGATGACATTAACTGACTATATGTGTCAAGAAAAGACGGAGGAAGAGGACTTGACAACATTCAAGATCGTATTGATGCCTCGATACAACAACTCGAAGACTACATAAAAAAGAAGGAAGACTGGTTACAGCCACCAAAAACAATACAAACAACTCAAGCATCAACGGAACAAAAATAACCAAAAAACAAAAATGGGAAGAAAAACACCTGCATGAATATTTCAAACGACGAACAAGTGACATTTCACACGATAAAACTTGGACATGTCAAAGAAAGGACAACGTTAAAACAAGTATAGACAAGACGCAATAAAATAGCAAACGTAGATTATGTGGGGATAGTGACGAATCGATCAATCACATAATAAGCGAATCCGGCGAATTAGCACAAAGAGAGTATAAGACTAGACATAACCGGGCGGAGAAGATTGATTGGAAGAATAGAAAGCGGTAAAGCGACCACAGATAGATCTAGAGACCAAGCGATCGCCAAATTGACGAACGGTGAAGGCAGAGAGAAAACGGACGAAGAAAAATTTGTGAGAACACTTTTTGGTTTTTCTTTTCTATCTCCCGATAACAACTGGCCGGTGATAGGCTAAAGTGAAATTTATTTGATATAATCAAGTTCGTAAAAATGAATAACAACGGATCTGCAGCCAATTATGAGGTTAAAACAGAAGAAGCCAAGGAGGCAGTGGGGTTCACCACCCCTCAATCTAGGAACCTGATAGAGGACTCGAGCTGCAGACGTATTGTGGGGACCCCTCTGATCTGCAGGAGGCCCTACAAAAAAGTGAATAATTTTGGGGCTATCCGACAAAGAATTAGTCCTTTTGGCATTTAATAGGGTTACAGAACCGGTTTCTAAGTTCATTAGGGGGCTATGTGAGAAGGACCCCGAATTGACATGGGATACGTTGAAGAAGGTGCAAGTGGGTCGGTTCGAAATCGTGAGAACAGCCATCGAGGCTGTTCAATGATTAATGAGGCTCAAGCAGACGAAGGGAGAGACCTCCTCGGATCAGGGGGAGAGAATCAACAGGTTAGCTGCCTTGGCTTACCGCGACGAACCATGAGAGATGGTGGGATTATACAGGCCCAGTAGGCAGATATATTCATGGACTCTCTCCATGACGAGGACATCCGAAGAGACATGATCCAGGGCATCCCAGATAGGCTTGAGGAGGCGTTAGCTCTGGCAAGCGAGAGCGAGAGACACTGGGAGAAAATCAGAAGAAGGAAAGGACAGGACTCAGAGAATTTGGGGTAATGTAAACTAGATAAGGCTCGGTGAGAACCAGGAAGGACTAGGGAGACAGAAAACCTACTGGGGGCACCCAAAGAATTGGGAAGAAGAGTGTTATTATTCCAAAGAAGGAACTGGGGGACCGAAGGAGACCCCAGACCGAGGCCATAACTAGAATTCCAGAACCAGGACGGGTTGACACCCGACCTTCAGAGTAGTCATAGGGAAATAAGTGATATGCTGATGGGTGTGATCGTGGCAGGATTGTGAGTATTTTCATGCATGTGGAAAGCCCACCATGCGTGTGGGATATTGGTGGTTATAGTCGCGACCAGATCACCTTCTCCACCCAATCTTGTCTAGTCTTATACTCTTTTTGCGCTAATTTGTCGCATTCGCTTATTATAAGATTGATCGTTTCATCTCTATCACCACATAACCAACATCGACTGTTTTGTTACATCTTGTCTATTCTTGCTATGGGATAGTCCTAATGGCATTGTTTTGTGCTGTTATTATAAGAGATTCAGTTTCTTTCTTAAGGTTTCCTTTTCTTTGCCATGAGTTTTCTCTTGTGGGATTTTGCTTAATTGTCTCTTGAAATATCAATACGGATATTTTTCTTCCCATTTTTGTATTCTGGTAATTTTTGTTCTGTTGATGTTTGTGTTGTCTGTACTCTTTCTGGTCGCTATAACCAGCCTTTCTCCTTTTTATGTGGTCTTCTAGTCGTTGTATCGATGCTGTTGTGAATGCTGGCAAGTCCCCGTCCTCCTTTTCCTGATGCATACAGTCTTTCTCTAATTCTCTGGGATGTAAAGCTTTCTGTATCATCATTAGTTTTATTGTTCTCTGGTCCGTTTGTTGAAGTTCTTTTCTCGGCCACTTCAAGAATGGTCCCGAGTATCTTATGAGGAGGACAGCCCAGGTGTTTGATGAGATTTCTGCGATGTAATTCAGTCTCGAGTAGTTTTTTCTTCCTCCTGGGATATTCTTTTTAAATTTTTTTCTTTCATCTCTACTTATTTGATGGTGTTAATTTCCGCTTCCACTATTCTCAAGCATTTGTAAGTTTCCTTTTCTCCGAACGTTCTAATTTACCTTAAATTGGTATATTATTCCTTCCGACATTTGTCGTTTTCTGCTTTTCATTATAAGCATCGCATATTTTTTATGCCAAATTCCGTCCCCATATCATTACTATATACCTCATCGCCTGTATTATGGCTTCTAATTCTTTTGCATTTTTGGCAAACAATTTGATGTCGTTCTTGTACATTACGTGGTTAATTTTATTCATTTGAGAGTTCTTCACACCAGTTTTAGCTGATGGTTTCTCACAGGAGTCTGAGAAACAGCAAGTCTCTTCAAGTCTCCTGGATTCTTCTTAATATTCTGGCCGATCTCAACAATGCTGTATTTTGGATAGTTTTCACTCGTCCACTAATTTCCAAGTCCTCCAGTCCCTGTACCAACCATTTGGTGACTGTACCGAGCCTGCCAATTACAACTGGTATCACTGTCACTTTCATGTCCCAAAGTTTTTTCAGTTCTCTAGCAAGGTCTAGGTATTTATCTCTCTTTTCGCTTTTCCTTCAGTTTTACCTTGTGGTCTTTTAATACTTCTGCAAAATGCATCTGTCTAAATACATAAGTGTAAGTAAAGTTGGCGACCTTAGTCGAGCGTGACACGAAGGCTCACTTTTCAATAGCTACAACACCAAGGTGTAGGGGAGGGCGCTACTCCTTTCCGTGGATTGCTCCATTTTATCCTAGTTCCGTACCTTATAATGTTGAGTGTTAAGCAAGGCGGCATCAAGTACCATTTTTGAGTCTTTGGCATGACTTGACATTGGATTGAACCCCGGTTTTCCGGCTCATTGCTGAACTATCTACTCATTAGGCCAATAGTATCTGTGAATTTAGGATTGGTTGTTTTGTAAAAGCAATTATGGGGAACACAGAGAAATAAAAGCAAATGGGCAACTATGGAATTATGTTTAGGAAATTAACCATTTGTGAGATAGATTCGAACGAAGAAAGCCCACACAGGAAATAGATGAGGAGGGGAAGGAGAAAAAAAGGAAAAATAGGAATGCTAGACTTTCGTCTGTGTGAATTCCATCTATGAACACCTGTTTTGTATATATATAAGCAAAGTAAAGTTGGCGACCTTAGTCCGGGGTGACCCGGAGCTTCCTTTTTCAATAGCTACTACATCAGGTTGTCGGGGAGGGCGCAACTCCATTCCTTGGATTGCTCCATTTTACCCTTGATCCTCACCTTATAGTGCTTATTCCTATGCGACTGGAATCAAGTGCCATTTTTTGAGTCTTTGGTATGATCACCTGGGATAGAACCTCGGTCTTCCAGACCATTGGCAAACACTCTACTCATTAGGCCGATGGCCCGGTATATATATATATATATATATATATATACAATTATTGACAAATATCCACATATATACACACTAATACATGTATTCGCTTTCATATTCATATATATATTAATTTATATATGTATATACGTATATGTACATATGTATGTATAAATATAAACACTACAGTTTGGCTCTCACCGGACTAGACGGGCGGTAGAGAGGCCTGATCTGATCAATCGGCTAACCATGTCACGCCTGAGCACTTACATGTTTGTCCTGAAAGTTTTCTCATAATTGTTATTATGGCAAACAAATATCCAACCTTAAAAGATGTTAGATGGCAGTGGCTGAGAGTCAATTTTGGTGAGGTTGCAATACTTGAAACTATTTAACTATGTGCAAACAAAAAAGCTCTGGCTTGTTTGAAAATAAAACTACCAACAATCTATTCACTTAAGAAGCATATATATACATGTGTGTGTGTGTGTGTGTGTGTATTCAGGTGGGCAGCGTGGAGTGTAGGTCTATGTCTGTGAAAAAGGATTTGGCATTAAATAACCCACAAGGGTTGATAAGCCATAAAACAACCAAACCAAACCAAACCAAACAATGCTTTTTGGCTTTTTTAATATAAAACTTACCGATTGGAACTAATATATCTCTTTTCAAGACTCCAACAACAACGTCAAAGAATTCGGTGTCCCCATCGAGCGAGCGAATCATTGCTATTGTGTTGTTGTAAAACATCACTATAACAGTGATTGATTCTTTGCGGAGACCATATACTTATATTTGTAATATTTGTTCCTCTTTGAATGGAATCAAATGCTTTGGAAAAAAGGGTGTCAACATACGCATTACGCATTATTTTATTGGATGCATCATATGAACCCAAACAAAACGCATGGAGAAAAATCTAGATTAGACCTACACAAGAATGCTATATGGTGTATGGAGCATATCATTAAACAGCAGCTGTATGGCCTCATACCGCCTATCTTACCAACCCTCCAAGATGAACAAGACATGCTGGAAACTGTTGAGGAAGTAAAGTGACGTTCTCTAATTGACTCCACACATAGGTACACAAGTGTTGGCGGACTAACAAGGAGTTAGATTCATCCGTTCTGTGCGGAAACCTAATGCAGAGGACCTACCTAGAGCGAGGGACAATATCGCCGGTGGAGAGGGAGAGAGAGAAAGAGAGTCAAGAACTCCGTGTTATCAGCATTAGTTGCTGATGATGATGAACAATATATATATATATATATATATATATATCACCATCATCATCATGTCGCACTGCTGGCACGGATTTCTCAGTCTCTCTCTCGCCATTTGTCTCTATCATCGATTGCTTCCGGCAGGTCTTCATGACTGTATCCTTTGTCCGTAAAGAGCTGTTATAGATAAGTTTTTGTTTGCAGACTAACACTTGCACAGGATGTCTGAGATCCTTGGTTTCATGATTTACACATTCATTAGACATTTGAGCAAAACATGAAACCCCGGTCAAAGACACTACCAAGTAATATATATATATAAGAGTAAATAATGGAAGTAAATGCGACAATATTAGGAAAAAATGATAAACAAGGTAATCCAAGAAGAAAAATATCTTATGAGACTAAATTCCTCTTTTGGGTTACCTTGTTTATCAATTTCTCTCTCTCTCTCTCTCTCTCTCTCTCTCTCTCTCTCTTATATATATATATATATATATATAGCCTAATGAGATGGAAACTCAAACCTGGTTAAGTTGTAATAATGAATTTATTTCGGCGGAGAAAATTACTCTATTCTCCGTCTTGTCAGATGACTTTTTACATGCTATACTTGAAGTTGCAGAACAGCAAATGTGGAATCACAGTTCATATGTAAAAAAAAAAAAAAACAATAATTCTCAGGCGAGGACAGAGAGGGTCAAAACAGTGGGTGTTAGAAACATTAAGAAACAGTAGTAGGTCTCCTCTGTAGGTCAACCCATCCTAATTTTAGCACATGTCAGGGATCCCATATATATATATATATATCATTGATATTGAGCACTACTTTATAATACCGCAAAATTTGATCCACCATTGATTCAACAACTTAGAGATAACCATAGAATATTACAATATATATATATATATATATATATGTATATAAATGATTTGAAATAGATATATTATGTTCATTGTTTCCTGTCAAAATCTATTTTAGTTCCATACAAATACTACTTCTTCTTTTTAGTCATTTTGAAATTATATATATATATATATATATATATATAGTCAGTGTCCGAAAACAGTGGGTATGGATTATTCGTGTATAGAATATATGAGGAATATCATATTAATCTATGTGAGTGCTCGATGTATGGCTATTGTTACATCTGTTTTTCCTTCCAGGTTTATATAACAAAACTCGCATACAGAGCGTATACAGCGTAATTAGAAGGAAACTCAAACCTATTTAAATTGTCATTATAAATTTATTTCGCCGGAGAATATTATTATATTCTCCGTCTCGTCAGATGACTTTATATCTTAGACTTGCAGATGTGGATTACAGCCTATAAGTGTATGAAAAAAAGGAAGACCTATATAAATTTCAAATTTTCAGGCGAGGACAAAAGGGATCAAAACAACAAGGTGTCAGATGACTTTTTACATGCTATACTTGAAGTTGAACAGAGTGTTCCTATCAATCGACCCATCCCAATTTGAGCACATGCTAGATCTGCCATAAAAGGTGGAACATTCGAAATAATCAAAGTTTGTAAATTAAATGATTATCTCCATATCATCATCATCATCATCATCATGTCACGTCATCAGCACGGATATCCCTGACCCTCTCTCGCTTCTCCTCCCTATCGTCCATTGCTTCCAGCAGGTCTTCGGGGCTACATCCTGTATCGGAACAGTGCTGCTATATGTAGGTTCGAGCTGGTCGTCCTGCCTTTGCTCGGCCATATGAAGAGATCCACAGGAGTACATCACTTATGAGCTCGTCCCTACTTCTCCAGCAGTGTACCGCATGTCTGGTTTGTCTAACTCTGATAGTTTTCGTGATGGCTGATAAGTGGCCGTACAGCTGCTGCTTTGTGGGGTGCTGCTTCCAGGACAATATTGCTCGCAGTATTCTTGTGTAGTTGCCGTCATAAGTCTTTGTTTACTTTTAATACATATATATTAATTGTCTCAGCTGATGTGGTCTTAGATTTTCTCCTTAAAATAAAATAGAATCAAGATGAAAATAAAAATAAAAAATAAAAACCTTCTGGCAAATATATATATATATATATACACGAGGGTCATTCACTAAATAAATTTACTAAGTTTTTTTCATAAATGTAAACTCATTTTTTGGAATTGGTTTATAACAAAAATTGTTTCAATCTCATTAGTTTTGAGGCAATTCAAAATAGTGACAAATCAGACAGAGAGTTCCAGGCATGAATAGTGTTCTATCATCACAATTTTTGGTGGCTGAGAATTGCGAACCATACGAAATTCACAGAACAATGCGTGATTTGTACGGAGAAACTTGTTTTGATCCCAACAATGTTTACAAATGGGCTAAACATAAACCTGTCTATGGAGTGGGAAAACTTTACATCTCCGGTAAAGATATGTTCTGGGAGCGGTGGTCAGTAACAAAGGTCATGCTGACAGATTGCCTTGAAAAGGTACAATTTTAAAGAATGCTTCCTATTGCTAACTCCTGTTCACTTTATTTATCGAATGACCCTTATATATATATATATATATATATATATAGAGAGAGAGAGAGAGACGTATAAAGGAAATATAATAAATAATATTAACAAAATTTATTCACATTCGTAAAAATTATTGAAAAAATGTTCCCCAATAGCTTGGGAGATCATGGTTCAAACCTTGGTTGAGTCATACAAAAGACTCAAAAAATGGTACTTCAAGTGTAAGTGGAGCAAGGTACGGAACAACGCCCTCACCTACACATTTGGTGTAGTAGCTATCGAAAAGTGGGCCTTTGGGTCGCCCTTGACTATGATCGGTTAACAACATATATATATATATATATTTATATATAGTCTCCTGTGACCTAAATTTAGTCTTTTCCCGCTCATCATATAGCCTTATACGTTGGTGCTTTTTTGCATTCTTTTCTAAACCACTTATAGTTCTGAAACTATTGTAAATGGGAGCAACTTATCTATTATAATTTTTAGTGTGGATTATATAAATATCTACAGTGTCCGTAAAAGGCCTAGGAAACAGGTGTTCAATCCGAGCTCGAGTCATACCAAAGACTCAAAAAATAGTACTTGATGCCTCCTTGCTTAAAACTCAGCATTATAAGGTACGGATCAAGGGTAAGTGGAACAATCCGGAGAAAGGAGTAGCGCCATCCCCTACACGTCGATGTAGTAGCAATTGAAAAGTGAGCCTTTGGGTCACCCTTGACTACGGTCGGCCAACTTAACACACACACACACACACATATATATATATATATAGAGAGAGAGAGAGGGGCAAATAAGATTTACAATACGGAAGATTTGATAAGGGGAACATATTTTTTCTATGGATATTAGTCCAAAAGTAATAGGAGGACTGGAGTTCGAATTCGCAGTTCAGTACGTTAGTCATTATGCCACATGGACTCCGCCGACAGATACACATAGCGAAAATCTAAAACAAACTCCATATATTGCACTCTTTTCACTATGACCCTTGTTTCTAGTAACTGCACAATCATCAGATGACAAAAAAAAAAGGTCAAGAAAGGCGGTTAGAAACAATTTTATGGTAGGTTCAAAGACAAGGGAGAAACCGGAAACGGAAAAAAAGGAAGAAAGAAAATATAGGAGGAGTAAAGCGGGGATGACAAGAAAAAAATTAAGAGGAACTGAAAGTAGTAGGATTTTTCGGGTTGTTATTTAATGGCATATCAACCTTCTCGGATTATTTAATGCCATATCGATCCTTTCAGAAGGACAGTAGTGGTACTATTTATAGATAGGGGAATAAGGGGGTTCATACCTTTCCCAAAGGTATTTTTGAAATACATTATAACCACACCTCAATATATATATATATATATGTGTGTGTGTGTGTGTGCGCGCGCGCAGGATTTTAACTTTTTTAGGGGTCCACTAGACATAATGGTTAATGTGTTTGTTAGTTTGTTATTTAATGGCTTATCTGGCCTATTGGGTGGAGTGTTCGCCAATGGTCTGAGAGACAGGGGTTCAATCCCAGGTCGCGTCATACCAAAGACTTTAAAAATGGTTCTTGATACCTCCTTGTTTAACACTCAACAATATAAGGTACGTATAAAGGGTAAAGTGGAACAATCCAGGGAAAGGAGTAGCACCCTCCCCAACACCTTGGTGTAGAAGCTATTGAAAAGGGAGCCTTCTGGTCGCCCTCGACTACAGTCGCTAACTTTACTTTTACTTTACTAGTGGTACTAATTAACCCATAGATTATAGGATAAAGAGGTTCATTCCTTTCCCAAACGGATTTATCCGAAAGTGAATGTAATTGGGTGACTGGAGTTCGGACTCGAGTACTACGATTTCTCAGTCCAGCGCTTTAACCCTTACCTCACGGGGACACTCCCGAAAGTAATAGGAGTAAAAGATATAAATAAATATACATATCATCCGGTAAAAAAACTAAATTTATCATGAGTGCCTTGAAGAGAGTATTTTGATGAGGTGAAATCGGACAGGGGCTAAATAGGATAGAAAAAACTTACGTGTCAGCATCAGTCCACTCACGCCTATCCTTAAACGACAAGCACTGTCAGTTCTCGTCCAAACACAAAGTGTATTTATTTACCACTGCCTCCATAAGAACTGGCTACAATTAGCTACTGTAATCTTGGTGACAGATCCGATTTAATCATCCTAAAAATATTTCAATAGTGCTGTGTTGTTCTCATATTTTTATTGGAGAAGCTTAATTATACTACCTCTTCTTTCATCTGTTCTCCTTTGACCCTTAATATATTTTCTTCCGCTCTTCAGAGCTTATTGTTGCCCTATACTTCCCATTATCAAACAAGCTGCGTTCAAGAAGTACATTTGCCTATGGCGACAATTACATCCGGATCCGCTGGTATTTTGTACTTTAAGGATTTTCGTATTATGACTTGATATTATTTTATATATTTTTTACTGACAGTCGTAACTGTCCAAGTCGTTTTGAAGACAACTTTTTCCACAAACTTCATTTACCTGGACTAGAAAAATCCTTATTGAAAAACTTTAACAACATTGGCTGTCTCGTTGACCTTAACACTCTGTTTGAAAGTGGGGTCAAACCAAATGATTTCCCTGTCTCTTTTACATCTATCCATTCTTTCACTATTAAATTGCTGTTTATATCTCTGTCCACTTTTGGCAATGGCGTCTTTGTATATGCGTTTGGTTATATCAAACATTTTAGTATTGTTAAAGTTCATCAAAGCCGACGAGCATCAAATTCACTTATATGCTTAACCACCACACGGGGGATGATAATGACTTGTTTTAACTGCATGTCAACCAGACTAAGGTTATTTTTGGCACACGCATAAAATAACCCTAGTCTGAGGGTCAGAGAATAACGTTCATTGTACGCTGATATGTATATTTTTTGTGTAATTGTTTCTTAAAAGTTTTTTTAACGGTTGTGAAAAGTATGAATGTTTGGTTTCTTTGTTAAACGGCATATCAACTTCTGTGGGTTATTTAACACTAAATCCATCCTTGTAGAAGAACAGCCGGGATAATATTTAACCTATGGCAGGAGGAGATAAGAGGGTTCCTACCTTTTCAAAAAGTATTAGTCTGAAATTTAACATAAGAGCACTTTAGCCGTTACGCCATGAGGACTCCCTATAAAGGTATTTATCTTCCTTATTCATACAGTTATGCGTCCAATAGTATCACTACTGATCTTCATCGAATATTGCTTTGGCATTAAATAATCCACGAAGGTTGATTTGCCATTAAACAAATAAACCAAGCTAAAATCTAACAAGTGATTGGAAGTTCTCGCATCTCACATCTCCAGCAAACTATTAGAAATACTTGTAAGTGTTCTTATTTTTCGAAACCCTCACTTGTTTTACTTTTCCCAGTCACCAAATGATCATCCCATCACAACCAAACTGTTATGAACTGTTTTGACATTTAACTGCATGTAAATAAAATCTGTACTTATACTAAACTGAATTTGCTGAATGAGAACTGCTTGACTAAACTGAATAGCTTGAAATATAAATGTTTTTGACAATTAAACTGTGTACTTATACTAAACTGAATTGTTTGAAATAGAACTATTTGAATAAAAATGGATTTGTCGTTAAATAACCGACAAAGGTTGATATGCCATAAAACCCGACCAACCAACCAAACGGTTATGTGATTGTTTGAAGGATGCTGCTATGGCAGGATTCAAGCCCTTGATGCTCAGGGAAAAACAGCAGTGAGCTCTGATTGACAAACTGAGTGTCCTGAGGTCAAACCAAAAATGCGAACCGAATAAAGAGAAATGAGAGTTTGTAAGTAGGAAGCTGTGTGCTCATAGATTGATTGGTGTTACATGATATAATGTTGGTTGGTGACCGTAGACGAGGGCAACCAGAAGGCTCCCTTTTCAATTGCTACTACACCGAGGTGTAGGGGAGGGCGCTACTCCTTTCACTGGATTGCTCCACTTTACCCTTGATACGTACCTTATATTGCTGAGTGTTAAGCAAGGAGGTATCAAGTACCATTTTATAGTCTTTGGTATTACGTGACCCCAGGTCTCTTGGACCATTGGCGAACACTCTACCCAATAGACCAGTCTAAACGACTGGGTTGCTTCACGAATACAATGCTTCCCAGATCGAGATTCTGAAAGATGGAAAAATGTATATAGATTTGCTTAGAATTCCACTTCAAGCAGTGGTAGGGAAAATATAGCCAGTTCATCATCATCATCATCATGTCGTGCCACCAGCATGGATATCCCTGACCCTTTCTCCCCACGCTTCTCTATCGTCCATTGCTTCGGGGCTACATCCCGTATCTGTACAGTGCTGTTGTAAGTAGGTTCGAGCTGGTCGTCCTGCTTTTCTTCAGCCACAGGAGTACATCACTTATGAGCTCATTCCTACTTCTCCAGCAGTGTCCCGCATGTCTGGTTCGTCTAACTTGGATAGTTTTCGTGGTGGGTGGTAAGTGGCCGTACAGCTGCTGCTTTGTGGGTTGCTGCCTCCAGGTCTTGTTCAATATTACTCGCAGCATTCTTGTGTATAGTCAGTTAGAGACACAGATTTTCCCCTAGGATGACGATGTGATCAGTTATTAGGTTCACGTGATATGAACGATAGGGAGAAGTGGCGAGAGAGGGTCAGGGATATCAATGCTGGCGGCACGACATGATGATGATGATGATGATAAGAAAAAGAATTTCCTCTTAGAATTGGGGTTTTGACATGACCTTTACCGGTCTTGTGCAACGGCTTACTCCGACAATACAATATTTTCGAGAGAGAAATCGGGGAAGATTTTTAAGAATAGTATCTAAATTTAGAAAAAAAATATCCTTCAGCTGAAATGACAGCAGAAAATAGAGCTTAGGAAGGTTGTTTTGGGAAGAAACAATAAAGAGAGTAAATAACTATCAAGAGATTTTGTCATGTTCTTTCCATCATTGGATAAGATTCGATAATGTTACTAAAACCTAATGGTCCTACCCAAGAACAAGTGACAACAGGTAACTGACAGTGCCACGTATCAAAACTACCCAACCATATCAAACTTTTAATATAGTTATATACAAAATCAAGAATTAAATACCTTGAATGTGTGAAAACTAATAAGATACTTCCTCAATGTACTACGAATCCGGGTCAGAGTGGACGTGGGGATAATGGCATGATGGGATATTCCACACTTCTCAGATCTTCAAAACAAGAGTTTCCCCGTCAAATGCAGTTTAATGTCATACCAAGGACACCCCCACTTTTTTTAGAATACAGTCTTAATCCTCTCCTAGGAAAACAGTCAGTATATTTTTAGCCCCGGGTGATCATTTAAAGGCTAGTAATTAACAACATTTCCTGGTGTGTTATATATAGCACACAGTCAGTTTAACAGGAGAATAGAGATTATGAACAAGGGAATAAACGCAAACGTCGGACTATTTCAAGTCTTCCCACTTCCCACAATGGAAGGGGTTGTTCCATGAAATCTCTTGGTCCAGACACGCCGCGTTCTGTCCGGATGTAAGAACACGCATAAGAAAAATTAACTGATACTAATTTAATAGCAGCCCGATAGCTCATGAATGAGACCCTTGTTTTTCTATCTGACGTATAAGATGACCTCAGGCGTGGGGGTATTTTCCCGATGATTCGTGACGTCTTATGGGCCGAGATGTTCAGTATCTACCTCAATTCAAGCAAATCTTCTATCATCCCTAAATTTCTTCAATACTCCAAGTATTTTTTGATATTTCAATTGTAATGAATAAAAAATAACATCAACTTAAATGTGAATGCAGAAAAGTTCTCGGCTTGACCAATAAAAGAATAAATTAGAGCCATGCAACGTTTATGAAATTCCATGAGAGCATTTTGGTTGGATAGATGGCGGAGATGTTTTCAGCAACCCTCGTAGAATAAGCAAAATATTTTGTGCTGGAATGCTTGATACAGATACGTTTACACAACCCCACTACCAAGAGTAGTATGTGACATAAGGTCAATTTACTAAACGTATTAAAGCTGGTTTGAATTCAGAATTTTGCTTCTTCTAGACTGGTTGCCTTAGCAAGTTTAAAAAACAAAACCTACTTTACTATTTAACTATAAATGGATTAACCAAACGGGCAACATTACCACATTAGACGGAGCCTCTCTGAAACTAGTTGACAAATTCACCTACCTAGGAAGTAGCGTCTCATCAACCGAAAACGACATCGACACACGACCAACGAAAGCATGGACGGCAATCGATAGGCCCTCAATCATATGGAAATCAGACCTGACCGATAAAATGAAACGCAGTTTCTTCCAGGCAGCGGTTGTATCGATACTGCTATATGGATGCACTACATGAACGCTAACTAAACGGCTGGAGAAGAAACTAGACGGCAACTACACAAGAATGTTGAGAGCAATATTGAACCAGTCCTGGCGACAACACCCCACGAGACACCAACTATACGGCCACTTGCCTCCCATCACGAAAACTATACAAGTTAGACAAACCAGACACGCAGGACACTGCTGGAGAAGCAAGGACGAACTCGTAAGTGATATACTCCTATGGACCCCCACATATGGCCAAGCAAAAGCAGGACGACCAGCTCGAACATACATACAGCAGCTATGCGAAGACACAAGATGTAACCCTGAAGACCTGCCAGAGGCGATGAATGATAGGGAGAAGTGGCGAGAGAGGGTCAGGGATATCCGTGCTGGTGGCTCGACATGATGATGATGATGATAAATGGATTCATATTTTTCCGAAGAACATTAGTTAAACGCAAGCACCTTCATCGTCAGTGTATTTTATGCCCCACCAACTGGGGTAGAAATCAGTGAAGATTGAACTCACTACACATTTGTAATTGTTTAATAGATGATCAAGCTAAACGGTGAGGTTCCCGTGGTGTAGTGGTTATCGTCGTAGAAAATGGACACGACGACACGAGTTCAAATCCTCGACGAGACTGACTGCATTTCACATAGTACTAATACCCTTGGGGAAGATATGAATCCAATTATTCTCCCTCCAGCGATGGGTAAATAGTAGGACAGACTAGGTTCTTCAGTCTAGGAGAGGGAAAACTCTGAATTCAAACCTGTTAAACTCCGCTTAAAAATTGGCCTTGTGTCATATCCTGCCCGAGCGGAGGGGTTGGTAAAAAGGATCAAGCTAAACGGTGAGGCGTTAAAGTTGGAAATGTATATGCGTTTAAGTTTCATATAGTAACTATAAATATCGAGTTGTCAGTGAGAATTTGAACTCATTATACATTGTTCACTAATTATTGAGGTGCCCGTGGTGTAATGGTTATCTCTTTTGTATTAGTTCCTCTGCGGATACATGAAAACAGGGTAATGTCACCTATGAAGTATTAAGTTCTTCAAAGTGGAGGTGCCCGTGGTGTAATGGTTATCGTCGTAGGAAATGGACACGGCGACACGAGTCGAGCGGAGGGGTTGGTAAATAGGATTATACATTGTTCACTAGACCGGTTCACTAAATATTGCCCCACATGGCGCCTTTAGAAGTAGCTTCGGAAGAGACTTGAGTACACACCTAACACCCTAGGAAGTTCGTCCCACGTGAATGACAAGTGAGAGGGTTCAATTGCGGAAGTCTCTGACAATTGTTACGTAAAACTGTCTAAGAGAGGTTATGCAAAAGATTTATTTCTTTTGCAAGAAGTGTTAAACGAAGAGGGAAATTTGATCTGTGTCATCTGTTGAGGCAGTTGTTTACTCACTGACTTAGGAGCGTCAATACAAAGAAATAGACAAAAATAACACAGTAATATATAATCCAATGTCTTTAACAAGTCAGGGTGCAGCTAACAACTTTTTGAAGGTAAACATGCAGTAGTAACCGATATTTTCTGGATTCCAAATATGTCACAATCGTTTTTAGTTTTTGTTTGTCGTTTGGTTTTATTTCTTTTTTGTTTTTTGCTTATACGTTTTTGTTGATAACCCTCTCTTAAATAAATATAGTTTGATGTTGTTAAGTCTGTTTTCATTGTTAAAATAAAAAGTGGGATGTAAAAATTGAAGGTCAGATTCAAATCTTTGATTTCTAATTCAAATTATTACCTATAACCACTTGATGACGTTTATTAACTTCTAAATACTCACAAAACACAGTTTGGTTTTATGCTTTTGTTTATTACTGAAACAAAGAATACACATATAGTCAGATTCAAATTCATGATCTTACTGAAACTAAAACCATTAACCTCTTGATAACGTTTATTAACTTCTAAATGCTCACAAAACGTAGCTTGGTTTTATATTCATGTACAGAAACAAAAATGTCACGCATAAATTTTTGGTCAGTTTCAACTCCATTGTCTGTTGAGGCTAAAAATCGTATTAGGGCCTTTCCTTGGACACAGTTTAAAATGGGTCTTCACCTCTTATAGAGAAAAAAAATCTATCTATCAATTTATCTGGAAAATCAACTGATTTTCACTTTCCACACAAAAACGTGTGAATTTTTTTGCAAAAATAAGCACAAGAAGTTGTCATTTTTTAACTGTATTTTTACTTTTATTGACCAATCGGTGCTTACACGCCCGTTTTGTAGGGGGTGTCCTCGTGGTGTAATGGTTAAAGCGATGGACTGCGGAATCGTAATAAGCGAGTTCGTATTCCAGTCGCACTATTACGTTCACTTTCGGACAAATACCATTAGGAAAGGTATGAACCCCCTTATCCTCTCAACTATGGGTTGAATAGTACCAGTACTGTTCTTCTAGGAGAATAGTCATCATCATCATCATATCGTGCTGGTAGCACGGATATCCCTGACCCTCTGTCGCCACTCCTCCCTATCGTTCATCGCCTTAGGTAGGTCTTCAGGACAACATCCTGTATCCTCACATAGCTGCTGAATGTACGTTCGAGCTGGCCGTCCTGCTTTTGCGCGGCCATGTGTGGGGATCCATAAGAGTACATCTCTTATGAGTTCATCTCTGCTTCTCCAGCAGTGTCCTGCATGTCTGGTTCGTCTAACTTGAATAGTTTTCGTGATAGGAGGCAGGTGGCCGTACAGTTGGTGTTTTGTGGGGTGTTGCTGCCAGGACTTGTTCAGGATTGCACGCAGCATTCTTGTGTAATTGCCATCTAGTTTCTTCTCCAGCCGTTTTGTTAGCGTCCATGTAGTGCATCCATATAGCAGTATCGATGTGACCGCTGCCTGGAAGAAACTGCGTTTCATTTTATCGGTTAGGTCTGATTTCCATATAGTCGATAGCCTATTGATAGCTGTCCATGCTTTCGTTAGCCTCGTTTCGATGTCCTTTTCGGTTGATTCGACGCTGCTTCCTAGGTACGTGAATTTGTCTACTAGTTTAAGTGGGGTTCCTTCTAGGGTGGAGATGTCCCCCGTTTGGTTATAGCACATATATTCCGTTTTGTGTGCATTAACATAGAGGCCTATGCTTGCTGCTGCTCGTTCCAAACTATGCAGAAGAGTTTCGGCTTGGTCAGGTGTATTTGCCAGTATCGCTATGTCATCGGCGTAGTCGGCGTCGGTAATTGTTGTTGCGGGGTATCTTCTGCTTCTTTTCTTCGTCAGTTCGAAGCCATACTCTTTGATTTTGTCAATCGATGTTCTAAGTACGTAGTCTAGACAAATGATAAAGAGGTACGGAGCCAGCGTGTCCCCTTGTAGTACTTCTGCTACAATGTCAAAGTATTCTGTGTCTCCATCCAGTGATCGTATTTTTACTTTAGTGTTTCTATAGAGAATCGTTATTGCCGCTACGGTTTCTTTAGGTATGCCGTACGCTAGTAGGATTTGTTCCATCTTTCCTCTGTGAATGGAGTCGAAAGCCTTGGTAAAGTCGACAAATATTAATGTCGCTTGTAGGTTCTTTGCCCGTACACCTTCAAGGATTCTGCGGATGGTTAATATTTGTGAGGTCGTGGATCTATTTCTTCGGAAGCCATTTTGGTTTTTTCTAAGTATGTTGTCGATTTTGGGTTCTATTCGGTTTCGTAGTAGGGCATTGTAGATTTTGGCAGCTATGGATGTAAGTGTTATGCCTCGGTAGTTTTAGGCTAATCCGAGGTAGTATTGGCATTAAATAACCAACAAAGGTTGATATGCCATTAAACAAAGAAACCAAACCACGCTCGTTTTGAAATTCTTTAAGATTCACAGACGATAATATTTGACTTGCAGCGAAAAGTTTGAAATATTAAAATCCAAAATGATTTTTAAAATCTCTTCTCTTCGAGATTATTAAAAATACCTTTTCTAACTCAATAGAATCATAGAGAAGTTATCAACTTTTTTTTCCTAATTTCGAGTCTACCTCAATCTTATAAATAAGCGATAAAATAGATGCATATTTAGAAGATTTATAGATTTATTCTATAAAGTTACTTAAAACTTTCGAGGTTATTTCTTTTAAGTGAAAATCTAAAACTCTCTTCCTTCAAGATGGCATCTAATGTCAGCATCATTTAATTATTGTACATTGAACAAAAATAATTTTTTTTATTTACAAGGATCATTAAATAAGTTTCAAGACTTTTTTCGTATCGGCACTTTTATTGATAGTACACGCGTGAAACTCTAGTCCCTTTCGAAGTAATCTCCTCCGGCTGCAATGTACTTGTTGTACCCTTCCAACGACTTCGAGAAGGCCCCATGGAGGTCCTCTTGTGTGAGCGTGTCAATGACCTTCGTCACAGCCTCTTTCATCTCCTCAATTGTCTCATAACGACAGCCTCTGAGCTTAGGGAATAACCAAAAGTCACAGGGAGCAAGGTCTGGACTATATGGACAGTGAGGAACTGTCTTGATGCCCATCTTCGTCAAATAGTCTGTGACAAGGATGGAAGTGTGGACTGGTGCATTGTCCTGGTGGAAATGCCATAGACCCGATTTGAAGATTGCTGGCCTCTTCCGACCGAATCTCGTCCTGAACTCCCTTAAAACCTCAACATAGTAACCCTAACCCTAACCCGTTGGCCAATCAACTCTGGTGTATTGACTTCCTTACTCCTCCCACACTTCTCATCATCCCTCACAGACTCCCTTCCTTCCTTGAATCACTTATGCCACTCAAAAACTGATGCTTGATTCATGCAAGATGGTCGGAAAGCAGTCTGAAGCATTCCATACGTTTCCCTGGCGTTTTTTCCAAGTTTAAAACAGAATTTTATTGCATATCGTTCTTCTAAAGTGTCCTCACGTTCAGATTGCATTTTTGAAATTCACCAGCTGTGATAATCAGGCTTTAGTAGGGTGTATTCCAATTGCTGCTGTAGCAGTACATTTGAAGCTGAAATCATAAACATTGTTCAGTCATCTCATAAGATGTATAGTACTAACTGAATTTTCAAGTGTCTCCGACAATCTTAAATACCTGTACAAAAAAGTCTGGAAACTTATTGAATGCACCACGTAAAAATTCGTATTGCTATTACTATCTTTCCACTGCTGATGAAAATTCTCCCTACAGCCGCTTACAGAATAGAGCATAGATGTAGTTCTTTTCTCGCATTGTGATATACAAACTCAAAGATATTTTCCCCCAAAAAATATATTAACTAGATTTAGACGATGCAAACTGCTTCACGAACTTTTATTTCTTGTAACATTTTCGCTCTAATATCTTTTCTGGTAAGAAAAGACTTTGTAACTTTTATTTTCCAACAAACCTTTCACTTATTTTGAAGAAGTAAAATTATTTAATTGATAGATCGGTGTTTTATTCATTCATTTTCATAGTTACACGCAAACGCACATACACACATATGTGTATACAAAGAGTGAGAGAGAGAAAGGGTGAGAGAAAGAGAGACAAAATTGTCTTTCTGGTTTAAATTTCCATCTCGCCCGCATTATATAGCTGTGAGTGGGTGAGAGGTATATATTCGAGAGGCGGTATCAGCCATATCATTTAATTTGTTAGGGCATCTATGGAAGTTCTATGAGAATTTTTCCCGTGTACCTCATCCAATTATGTAGAAACATCTTGTGGTCCAGTCACCTGATCGATCTCTTTTGTATTAGTTCCTCTGCGGATACATGAAAACAGGGTAGTGTCACCTATGAAGTATCAAGTTCTTCAATGTAGACCACGGACAAGTAACGAACTAAAATATTTTATTCGTCATGAAATTGTATTAATACCATTGGTTGTGACGAGGCGAACCCTGCAGGATGAGACTTCAGGAGTGGATAACCCGTGTCAACAAACATTTGATCTATATATCTACTTACCCAAACCCTCTCCGTTAGCAGGATGCGACATAAGGTCAACAACATAAGCAGAGTAACACTAGTTTTAGATAAGAGTTTTCCTTCTTCTAGACTAGTTGCCTTAGCGAGGTTAAAAAAACAAGTCTGCTGTACTAATCAACTATATCTAGTGGGGAATGATGGGTTCATGCCTTTCCCAAGAGCCTAGGGGCAAAGTGAATTCTTCAATTTCTTAAGTTTAACATGTTTGAATTCAGAGTTTTCCTTCTCCTAGACAAGTTGCCATACCAAGGTTAAAGAGCACAATCTGCTCTGCTATAACAATTTGGATTCATACCTTTCCTATGGACATTAGGTCTCTGGGAAATGCAAACAGCCTCGTCCAGGATTTGAACTCGAGTAGCCGTGTCCATTTTCAACGACGATAACAAGCACCTCCAATTTGAACAAGAAACGATATTATCCATTAAAAAAATTTGAAATTAAAACGATATAATCCATGAAATAAAGTGATGACAACAGCAAATCAAAGAGACAAATATTGTTGTTTCATATTGTAAAATAGGATTTACGCTTGTAGCAGAAAGAACTTCGTATTTTTGTTTGGCGCGTAAATTAATTTGACCGTTATGGTCGTCGCATATTTTCACCCAATGAGCATGACTGATGCCATTCTGCCCAGGGCAACATAAAAAGCCACGCTAACCATTTCTCGCCTTCTTCTCGCTTCCCCACTGGCCAGCAACAGGACAAAGCCAGCCAACATGACAGAGCACAAACTCTCTTTTCTCTTCTACGCAGGCCTTTCGAGCAGGACAGACCTGTCAACATGACAGAACACACATTCTCTCTCTTCGCTTCCTAGCAGCAGGAAGAATCAGCCCACATGAGAGACCACATTCACTTTTCTTCACTGACTCTCTCGCATATTTCAAGCAGTCCGCTATACACCATGAGGAGACCACACCCAATTTACGGACCCTTGGTGTCTGGGAAATCATTCTTTTATCATTCATCTTTCCTTCTAAACCAACGGATCCTCGGAGAAACAAATTGGATATTTTCAACTCCTGCTTTTAACTTCAGCATTTTAATTCCTGTCCTGACGACAGCATTTCAACTCTTGCTTTGACATTCGGCGTCTTAATACCGGTTCTTCATTTACAGCCGTTTTCTTCTCTCTGCGTCTGACAGCGCAAGGGTTATCTTTCTATTCAACAGAGGGTAGACTACAATTTGCCCTTTCGTTAAACACTTTTATTGTTATGTGTGGGCCACTGGTCTAATTATCATATGGAATTCATTTGTTATGGTTACAGGAAGTATTGTTAATTGTTTCCCCGTCAGTTTTTCTAAAAACACGCACAAAAACAGGATCGCCCAGTTTGTAGAGGATTAGAATACGCGGACAGAATCCCCCGCAGAAGGTAAGACCCCACTATAAAAAAAAAAAAGGTTGCCCTAATTATGACACTTAAAAACATCTAGTGGTGAGGCTCCAGTTCTGATGATCTAGTCAGTGTGCCTAACATCTTTATTGCTATTACTTCCTAGTCCATTCTGACCCGGAGTGGTATTACCTGTTAGGGTCCTATCAAAGGGTTGAAAAATTATTATTATAAATGATTCTTGAAACCATACAACCGTAAAAAAAAAGAATTATTTGATTGGAATACTTTATATCATATACCTGCGATTTATCTTTCATCCCAGAGTATGACACAAGGCCGTTTTATGATGGGGCCGGGAATGAATGGACACTTTTAATAACTATATAATTGTATGCAAAAAAGATTCTTAAGAAACGACAGAAAATGTTAATATAGGTATACAGTAGTACCTGATTCTATAATCTGTTGGCATAAAATAACCCCAGACGAGTTGACACGCCGTAAAAATCAATCAATCGTTTCCCTTGAAACAGACCACAATTTTAATTGAAAAGTTCATGCGTTATTTTATCAACACAATAAAAAATACCGCTTTAATATCTTTGAAACAAAATAATCAAATTTAAATGAGCAAATATTTTCATTTTCTGACAATTCGATTTAGCATGCGTCAACAAAGTTAAATGATTCCAAGTATGGCTAACTATCTCTAATAATCCAATTAAGCATCAGTCATTTGTTTTCACACAGTTAAAGGATCAAACAGTTCTGTTTCTAATAATTTAATTTAGCGTAAGTCATTTGTTTGCATTCAGCTTAAATGTTAAACAGTTCAATTTGATCTATAGATAGTACCCTATCAGGTGCTACCACTGTGAGTCAGAGTGGAACTGGAAGCGATGGCAATAAAGGGGTACTCTACATTCCCCAATGCTCCAGTATTACTTGAGGCTCACCATCGGATTGTTTAGTGTCAAATCTAGGTGACTCGTTGGCGGCGGTGTCTACATCTCTCCAGAGACTCAGTCGGTGTATTCTGCGGCCCGAGCCGACTGGGATGACAGACAAGTAAGGATAGGCTTTGTACTAATGTAGTTGTTTTGTGGTACTATAAATTACGATAACCGTAAGAAAGTAAGAAGTAATAGCACAATAGAGATTAAGACATGTTGTGGTCGTTCAGAATGTGGGGGATTTTTTTATTTTGTTTAATTTTTTTAATTTTTTTTGTTCAGAAGTAAGTCGCGTACCAGAGTTGTAGTTGAGAAAGACCACGTGGAGCCCCCCGGCTTTTTAGCTGGGCCGTCTGGCATTCGTGCCGGATGGGTGCTCGAAACCAAGAGCAGACTCGGGGCCGAATAGGCCCCCAGCTTCGGCTGGGCAACCTTCGGGTGGGCGAGCTGCACTTTTGTCCCCTTTGTACGGCACTAGACCAAGCGTCTAGTTTAAGCCGTAAACTGGCATACGTGCCCGGACTCACATTTGGGTTCGTGAAACTGCTTGCCTCATCAGGCTCACATTGCACTAAGTGAGCCGATGAGCAGCACAGACAAGCAGGGTTCGAGTCTCGGCTCCTTCCCGACCTTCCCCTCCCCTTTATCCCCACTTTAATCGGCCTTCGGGCTTTTGACCTTGTGTCAAGTCGTGTCTGGTGGGAGGCAGCGACAAATATATGGAATGTCTACGTCTGAGATCAACCTGCTGGCGTCTTGCTGCCTGTCACAGATGACTGAGCCGCTTGCTAAACGAATTCTTTCACTGCCGCTTGCGTTCTTTCTGCCTGCTGGGTCAAATCAACCTTTCTTTATATAGCTTACAAGTGAACTTCTAAACCCCGTTTGTCTTTAATTGGAATCATTTTTGAGATGAGGCTTTTAATCTGAGAATTAATTTTTATTTATTGCGGACTTTTCCCCCTCATCTTGGCAGTTTTTGTGTTGTTTCTTCTTTCACTACGTTTCGGCCAAATTTCATCTCTGGCCTTCTTCAGGTGATTTACCGCGACCTCGGATAGGAATGCTGAGTCTTGTAACCGTATCCCCAGGATTTGAAACCGCTATCTTCTGACAATATAAGACCAAAAAATCCATCCTTGATCGCCCTTCGGGGCCCATGGTGCAACGGATAGAGGCGTTGAGTCTCTTCGGTTCCAGGTGAGCATTGTCAGAAGATAGCGGTTTCAAATCCTACCCAAGCCGGCCAGAGGTTTACTTGGTCAAAAACGTGGTGCGATGGACAACAACTATGGAAGGCAGTAATTACTGTTCGACAAACAACTGAAGAAGGATGGAGGACATATCGGCTGAAACGTTGTGGAAATAACAATAAAGATGAAGACAATAATCCGAAAACCCTTAATGATAAAAAAATCGTCAAGCTTCGTCTTAGAAATTTAGACGACTAGAATCATTCTCAATTTATATTCTTTGGATATATATATATATATATATATATATATATATATATATATATATGTAACCTAAAAATATTATAATCATGAAAACTAGAAGTCCTTTACTTGATGTGTCATGTAATGTACACGTCAGACAAAAAATGTGGGAAAAGCAGCCAATCAATCGTAATTATAGTGTGGTGTTTAGACACGTGTAAACATGGAAGTACACGTCTGGTTTTATGTCATATCAACTATTGCAGGTTATTTAATTCTAAATTCTGTTTTTACGTATATATGAAATATCTGATTTGTAAACACATTTTGTAGATACACACAGTTAAAGGATCAAACAGTTCTAACAATTTGATTTAGCATAAGTCAACAAAGTTAAAAGGTTACAAATATTGCTATGATATTACTGCCAATTCTATTAAACATCAGTCATTTGTTTACTCACAGTTAAATAATCAAACAGATCTTTTTCAAACAATTCAATCTAGCATAAGGTACAGCTCAGAAAGTGGTTATGAGTTGAATTTGAATCTGAAAATTTCATAGTATAATAAACAATATATATAATTATTTAATTAAAGACATTAATAAATAGTTACATTAGAACAAATATTTTGTTTATTTTTGTTTTTAGTTTTTAATGTATCAATGTCATATTTTTTTAATTTTCAATTTTATTTTCGGTTTTTCACAATCTTTCAACGGATGTTTATCCAAAATTAGGTTATTCGGTTTAACGGCATATCAACCTTTAAGGGCTATTCAATGCTAAATCTTGTTTATTCATTTATATATATATATATATATATATATATATATATTTATATATAATTTTTAAATGAATATATTGTAGCTAACGCTTTAAAGCTCATTTATTTTCACACATGTAAATGGTGTTTCAATATAGTCAATGATTGAATAATTTTATTTAAACCATAGATAGGACTTTAACAGGTACTACCACTCCGGTGCAGGGTTGATCTGGGAATAATAGAAATTAAGGGGTATTCAATATTTTCTAAAGCTCCGGAACTGGAGCCTCAGCTTGTTTAGTGTCATATACAGGACACTCGTAAGGCGCGGCCTTACTTCATGGAGGTGCTCGTGGTGTAATGGTTATCGTCGTAGGAAATGGACACGGCGACACGTGTTCAAATCCTGGACGAGCCTAATTGCATTTCACATAGCACTAATACCCTTTGGAAAGGTATGAATCCAATTACTCTCCCTCCAGCTATGGGGAAATAGTAGGGCAGACTGAGTTCTTCAGCCTCGGTGAGGCAACTAGTCTAAGAGAAGGAAAACTCTGAATTCAAACCTGTTAAACTCCGCTTAAAAATTGATCTTGTATCATATCCTGCCCGAGCAGAGGGGTTGGTAAATATAATTAACCTTTTCGCTTTCTTATATTTTAACTCAATGGTTCGCTGGAACGGCAAAATCCACTCGATCATAAGTTCTTCTCATATTGTATAATTAATTCAAGGTCTAATCGTCAGGCTGAGATTTGGAGATCCGTTTGAATTTCAATGTCCCAGAAAATGTTTTGTTTCTTTTTATAGGACATGTCATTAGACAATAACCAAGCGCCGTTGAGTCTGTGTCTACGTTATTCTTACATTAATATATATACCCAAACATTGATAGTGATCACTCTTTATTTATAAGCATAGCAATCTCTCTCTCTCTCTCTCTCTCTCTCTCTCTCTCTCTCTCTCTCTCTCTCTCTCTCTCTCCTTCTCAGTTCGAGTCATAACAAAGAATTAAAAAATAGTACTTGATGCCTTCTTGCTTAAAACTCAGTATTATAAGATAGGGATAAAAGGTAATTGGAGCAATCAAAGGAATAGTAACGCTCTCCCCAACTCTTCTGTGCTGTAGCTATAGAAAAGGAAGCCTCCGGGTCACCCTAGTCTACTGTCGGCCAACAGCTAATTCATATATATATATATATATATATATATATATAAGAGCTAACCATATATATGGCTCATATATATATATATATATATATATATATATATATATATATATATATATATATATATATATATATATATATGAGCCATATATATGGTTAGCTCTTGAACAATTCTTTAGGAGTTTTATTTGACAGTGTTCCTCGTACTTCCGTCCTTCTCAAACTAAGGACAAAAGTGCATTTCCCACTTAGCAACGTATTACATATCATTTTGTGTGTCGTTCTTCATTTAAACACTGCTGCAATTTTCTACTTATCTACTTTTCATAGTTGCTCTATTTAGAAAGAAAGAAAGAAAGAAAGAAAGAAAGAAAAGAAAGAAAGAAAGAAAGAAAGATTGTTGATAGTTTCTCCACCGAAAATCAGTTCATGAAATGAAGCTGCCAGACCCGAGGCAACGTGTTATCATATTGCAACCATGTGGACTGTGATTAGAGAACGAATTTAATCTAAACAGAGAAAGACAGTGGAGGGTTTCTTAAAAGTATTAAAAAATAAATAGAAGTTCAAAACTGAAAAATGCAAGGACCTCTGTAACAAACAGGGCAATGACGTATATAAAAAAGTCTTTGAAATTATTGATTAATTCATCAATTTTAATACCAAGTCAACCTGTCAAAGGTTATTTTACGCCTTGAGATTTGATAATCGCGTTCATTGTACATTTATACTAACATTTTTCGTCCTGTTGTTTCTTAGGAGTTTTTAGGGTACATTTAAATATCAGTGGATTAGTTGATTGATTTTAACTGCATGTCAACCCGTGGAAGGTTATTCTGTGCGTAGTGGTTAAAGAATCAAGTTCATTGAGCATTTATATTTACATTTTAATTTTTTTGTTTACTTGTTGATTAGTTAATTGATTTTAACCACGTGTCAACCAGCGTGGGGTGATTTTACGGCTGGAGGTTGGGAAATCGTGTACATTATACGTTTAAATTTACATTTTTATATGGTTATTTCTCAATGGTCTTTTCAGGGTTTGTTTGTTTGTTTGTTGCGGGGATTGTTATTGTGTAAAGTGATATGATAAATCAAGTATCATTATCTTTGTCATTATCATTATAGTAGAACTCTTTGAACCATATAAGGGATTCTAACAGGGAGTAATGACAATGAAGAGTTATGCCTTTCTCTCCAGATCTCGAGAACAAGATCCTCATCACCAGATGAGGTTCAGTATCATACACAGGACACTTCTTTTTGGGAGAATCTTACCCCTCAGCAGAAGATACGGTCAGTGTATTTTAAGGGTAGTTTATACCAAGAGATTAGGGAGTCGCATTCATAGTAAGTTTATATATATATTTTTGTTGTTTCCTTATTTGGTTCGGTTATATGGCATATTGTCGGTTATTTAATGCCAAATCCTTAATTTACATGTATATTGGATATATATGAGTTGATTTGGTAGGAATTTATGGTATATCAGCCATTGTAGGTTATTTTATGCCAAATCCTCTTTGTACATATATATTAAATACATATGATTTAGTTTGGTTGGGTTTTATGGTATGTCAACCATTATTGGTTATTTCATGCCAAATCATCTTTGTACATATATACTAAAGATATATGATTTGGTTTGGTTGTTTGTTTTTTGTTTTTTTTTTGGGGGGGGGTTGTTTTGTTTTGTTTTGTTTTTTTGTTATATCAGCCATTGTAGGTTATCTAATGCCAAATACTCTTTATACATACATATTAAATATATATGATTTTTGTTTGGTTGTATTTATGTCATATCAACCATTGTAAGTTATTTGATGCTAAATCCTCTTTATACATATATATTAAATGTATATGGTTTGGTTTGGTTTGGTTTGGTTAGGTTTTATGACATATCAACCAGTGTAGGTTATTTAATACCAAATCCTCTTTATACATATATATTAAATATATAGGATTTGATTTGGTTGGTTTTTATGGTATATCAACCATCATAGGTTATTTAATGCCAAATCCTCTATTTACATGTATATTGGATATATAAGATTTAGTTTGGTTCAGTTTGGTTTTATGCTATATCGACCATTGTAGGTTATTTAATGCCAAATCCCCTAATACACACACACACACACACACACACACACACACAAATATATATATATATATATATATATATATATATATATATATATATATATATATATATATATATATATACGATTAGAAAGCTGATTTTGTTGATAATATTTTCAAACAAGCCTGAGCTTATTTTTTTCTTGCACACAGTTATATGGTTTCAAGTATTTCTTTCTAATACAAATAATTGTTTGCGCATACATAGTAGGTAATTTAATATTCAAATTAGTTGGGACTTATTTGTTTCTACACTGTTAAATGGTTTCAAATATTGTTATCAAACACTAATAATTCTATTCAGTATTAATCATTGGTTTGTTCACTCTGAAGTGGTTACAAGTATTGCTATCTAACAATAATTATTCTATTCAATACAATTCATTCATTTGCACACAGTCAATTGGTCCCAAGAATTGTTATTTTTCACAAACAATTTAATCAACCATCGACGTGATGTCCTTGTTGTGTAATGGTTCAAGCGATGGACTGCGGAATCGTAGTATACGAGTTCGTACTCCAGTCGCGCTATTACGTTCACATTCGGGCAAATACCCTTGGGAAAGGTATGAACCCCCTTATCCTCCCAGCTATGGGATAAATAGTATCACTACTGTCCTTCTAGGAGAATGGATTTGGCATTAAATAACCTACAAAGGTTGGTATGTCATTAAACAAAGATACCATACCATACCAAACCTTAATCAAACATCAGTCATTTGTTTACGCACGATTAAATGATCAAATAGCTCTGTTTCTAACAATTCAGTTTTGCATAAATCATTTGTTTGCTCACAGATTTAATGTCAAACAGTTCTATTTGATGCATAGATAGGATCCTATCAGGTGCTACCACTTCGGGTCAGTGTTTTGCACCTAGTTGTTAAGTTTCACGGAATTAATGACAATCCTCAGTAAACAATAATGACTTTAAGTAACAATTCTTAATACAAATAATTTACAGTTATATGAAATCAAAATTTCCAAATGCAAATGATTTTCAAGCAAATATATTTGACCCATAGATGGAACTCTAGAGTTGACCAAAGAGAAATGATAATGAAGAGATACTTTACACTTCTCAGATCTCTAGAACTAGAACCTGACAACAACATAAAGTTTAGTGTCAACCACAAGCCACCCAGTTGCCCAGTTGGCTGGGACTGTAGAATACACCGACTTCTCCTCCGCAAAGAGGTGTGATCCCCCCTAACTAGTGTCCTGGATATGACAATAAACAAACTGATGGTGAGGTCCTAGTAATGCAGGAACTTTGGGAAATGTGGAGTACCCCTTTATTGCCATCGCTCCCAGTTCTACTCAGTCCCGGAGTAGTAGCACCTAATAAGGTTCTTATCTATGGGTTTACATAGAACTAAACCGTGGTTTCTTGAGTTTATTGTTTTTGGCATTTAAACTATGGATTCATACTAAATTTAATTGTTTAAAATAGAACTGTTTTGACATATTAACTGTGTACTTACGCTAAACAGAAAATCTGAGATAAAAATGTTTTGACATTAACTCTGTGAATTGCCCAGTCGGTTGGGACTGTAGAATACACCGACTGCACCTCGGCAGAGGGGGAAGACCCCCAACGAGTGTCGTGGATATGACACTAAACAATATGATGGTGAGGTTCACATGATACTAAGGCTTTGGGGAATGTTGAGCACCCCTTCATTACCATCACTCTGGCCCGGAATGGTAGAACTTGATAGGGCCCTATTTATGGGTTAAATAGAACTAAACTGCATACTTATAGTAAACTGAGTTGTTTCAGTTTGAACTGTTTGACTAAAGTGAATAGCTTGAAATATTTTTTACTATTAAACTGTTTGGTTTGGTTTCTTTGTTTAATGGCATATCAACCTTTGTAGGTTATTTAATGCCAAAGCTATTCTCCTAGAAAAACAGTAGAGGTACTATTTAACCCAGAGCTGGGAGGATATGGAGGACTCCCCTATTAAACTGTGTGTTTACATTTAAATTGCGTACTTCTACTAAAAAGAATTGTTTGAAATGGAACTGTTTTTTTTTACTTACTCTAAACTGAATTGTTTAATATAGAACTATTTTGACATTTAACTGTGCGTAAACAAAATCTATTTTTATTCTAAACTGAATTGCTTAAATCTATACCGATACTAAACTGAATTAGCTGAATTAGAACTGCTTGACTAAAGTGAATTGCTTGAAATAAAAAATTTTAATAATTAAACTGTGTACTGATGCTAAACTGAATTGTTTGAAA
Organism: Sepioteuthis lessoniana; assembly: GCA_963585895.1. Taxonomy (NCBI): domain Eukaryota; kingdom Metazoa; phylum Mollusca; class Cephalopoda; order Myopsida; family Loliginidae; genus Sepioteuthis; species Sepioteuthis lessoniana. The sequence continues at coordinate 171,455 of CAUZXS010001528.1, forward strand.
TAGAATTGATTATTTGTATAAAAATGGATTTGGCATTAAACAACCTACAAGGGTTTATATGCCATAAAACCCAACCAACGAACCTTTTTGGGGAGGAGTCTTGCTACTCTCCAAAGGATACAGTCAGTATATTCTACGCCCCCCCCACACACACACACCACACAGAGCAGAGGAGCATTCAATTCTAATGTTACGATGCTAATGCTGCCAACATAATAAACTTATTTTATATTACCTTGAGGAGATCAGTTGAGATTGTTAATGAACAGAATTTGGTTGGAACATTTTTTCATTCTTTACAATTCGATGGCTTCAACTTATGTAGGACTTGACTATCATTCAGGCTTATCTTCTTTGAAATAATCTACACGTTAATTGAAATGGTAGCTGTTGGGTTGGCTAAGGTCGACAGTGTTGGTTGTAGTCGGACTGGAGCGTTGGTGCTACGTACGGTGTGGGGTCTACTTATGAACTGGAAGACAATACGACGACTAGAACTCTGTATTTGTCATACGTCCCACCGACCGGACGAATGTGGTGCAAGGCTTTTTTAAGTGGGTGCGGGCGGGCGCAGGACCGTTGCCCAGACACGCGCAGTATTTCCAAAAATTTCTCGAGCTCCGTCGGCATTCTCCTAAGAGGGACGCCTCATGCGCCAGGCAAAACACCTAGTCCCTGCGAAGAGGGTTAGAGCTTGGGAGTACGGCATCCTGAGGCCAGTCTTAGCACGCACGACATCAATGCTGGCTTCCTGGAATCTGTCTCAAACGTCCTCGACCGACTGCCACCGACGCCAGGATACAAACGACCTGATCCGTGTACCGAGTTACATGGCCAGCCGAAATGTGTCCCGACCCAACAGCTAGAAGTACAATCGACGACTAGTACTTGGTATTTATCGCACGTCCCATCGACGACTAGTACCCTGCCGTACTGTTATTGAACGCTGCGTACATATTTTCTGTATGTGTGCAGTCATATTTGCATAGTACGTGTGTGTGCGTGCAAATATGCATATTCATAAGCCGGCGGTATCACTTTATTAAAATGTCCTCGAAAATTGTTCTTCCAGCTACGATACAGTGGCCTATTTTTAACCGGAGCTCGAGTCCTGGTGATAAATCTGGATTTTGATTGTTGATTTTCTTGGTTGTAAAGTGAGTTTGCAAGCAGTTATATATTGTTTTAGATAGTTTCTTTGACAGCATATTAACCTTCTACATACTCTCCTCAGAGCTCGAGAACTCGAGTCTCACTATCATATACAGTTGAATCTCATACTTAGGACATCCCCTTTATTTACTGGGTGAGGTCTTAGTCTTCTGCTTATTCTAAATCTCATTAAAACAATTTTAAGCCCTATTAAAATAATTCATTTTCTGCAAAAATATGTAGAGGATGGCTTTAAATACGTATAAGAACAAAACAGATTCACTTCTACTTAGAAGATTTACTTAAAAGAACTAATCTTTGTGTATGTATATAATAAACAAATAAAAAATCAAATCATATTTTACAATGAAAACTGAGTAAAAATATGCATAAATAATAATAAAATCAAACAATATACTACTGTGTAGCATTACATCTTATTATAACGGAGAGATTACGAGTCAGTCTGTAACCGAAAATACGTTACTACCGAAGTTACAATTCCCTAAGTTATTTACGTCACATTCTATATGATTTTAGTTTTTAAAAATAGCCTTATCTGTTGGTTTTATACACATGATAAAAGCATGCAATTGTATTTATATATACAACAAGATTCCTGTTTATAGTGTGAATAGGAAGGTTAATTCGTATACTGATCTTAATTTGATTTTAATAAATATTTGCTCGGTAGAAATGATTTCTAATTGTTTGGTTTAATTTTTACAAATAACTGCAAAAATGCCGTCGATAAATCATAAAAGAAATCTGTGAACAAAAAAATAATAAATAAATGTATTTTTATTCTTTGTTGCAGTTCAATTTCTCCTAAAGTTGTCAGTCCTGTTTCTGATCACTGTAATTGGTTTTTCTTTACTCTTTTTAATGTAGTGCTCGCGTCCTCGTATTGATTCACCCATGCAATCTTCAGTGTTAGCAAGTCCTTTTCTTCATTCTTTTTTGGCACATATTGTCAGTCTTTATCATCTCTCGGATGTAAGAACTTGTGCAAGGGCATCAAGTTTTTTTTTCTTTTGGTCTATTCGTCTAAGTTCATCCCTTAATCATTTCAAGAATGGTCCAAAGTATCTTAGAAGGGGGACGGCACAGGTGTTAATCCTTTGGATGAGATTTCTGCTGCAGAGCTTCGTTTCAAGAGGCTTTCTTGTTCTTCTGAGGTACTTTTTTCCGCTTATTTGATAGCGTCCGCTTCTAATATCCCAGAGTACTTTTAGTTTTCCTTCTCTCTAATCGTCCTAATGCATTCTTGATTTGGTAGTTCTATTCCTTTCGGTATTTGTCTTTTCCCACTTTTAATTATGTGCATTTAATGTCTTATTCCATTCCTATATCCTGTCCGTATATTCTTATTGTTTGTATCAGAGTCCCCCGTTCTTTTTGATTTTTTGTAAATAGCTTGATATTGTCCATGTACATAAGAGGATTAATCTTTTCTGGTGATTTTGTAAATTTATATCCCCAGGACAATTCCTATGTATGTAACTGAGTGACATCATTGCTATCATAAATAGCAATGGCGAGAGGGAATCTCTTTGGAAGATGCCTCTCTGGATTTTCACATCTGCTAAAGTTGGTAGGATATTTTGTATGGCCCGGGAAACATGGGTTCAATCCCAAGTCGAGTCATACCAAAGACTTAAAAATGGTACTTGATACCCCCTTGCTTAACACTCAGCATTATAAGGTACGTATGAAGAGTAAAGTGGAGCAATCCAGGGAAAGGAGTAGCACGCTCCACTACACCTCGGTGTAGTAGCTACTGAAAAGGGAGCCCTCGACTACCGTCGCCAAAAACATTGTTATTATTATTACTATTTAGTCTTTATTGCCCAGGCGGTTGGGGCTGTAGAATACACCGACTGCGCCGTGGTTTCGAGGGTTTACTGTTTAGGGCCCTATCTATGGGTTAAATAGAACTAAACTGCATACTTATAGTAAACTGAATTGTTTCAATTAGAACTGTTTGACTAAAATGAATAGCTTGAAATAGAATTTTTTTTACGATTAAACTGTGTACTTACATTTAAACAACGTGCATATGCTAAACTGGATTGTTTAAATGGAACTGTTTCTGACATTGAAACTGTACTTACACTAAATTGAATCGTTTAATATAGAACTGACATTTAATTGTGAGTAAACAAAATCTATACTTATGCTAAACTAAATTAGCTGAATTAGAACTGTTTGAATAAACAGAATAGTTTGAAATAGAAATGTTTTTCACAATTAAACTGTGTACTCATGCTAAACTGAATTGTTTGAAATAGAACTGATTATCTATATAAAAATGGCATTAAATAACTTACAAAGGTTGATTTGCCATAAAACCCAATCAATCAGTCAATCAATCAGTCTAATAGTTCTATTTGC